>CAUYON010085425.1:0-20781 GCA_963573935.1 Arctocebus calabarensis
TACTCAACCCTACTATGAAACTAATTTGTAGCTTTCATATGAAGGTTATAACCCAATTATAGCACAAGAATATGGGGAAAGCTCTCTCTCTCCTCTCCCATCCCCCGTGTGTGTCTCTTCTCCTCTCCTGTTCTCTCTCTCCCCTCTTTCTCTCTCTCCTCTCCTCTCTTCCTCCATTTCTCTCTCTCTCTCTCCCCTCCTCCTTCCCCCGCCAATAAAGACCTGTCGTACACGCCTTGGTGGTCTGTAAGTTTTGTGCGTGCTGGTCGAGTGCCCCCCCTTTCAAACAAGATGAAATAATACATGAAAACAAGACAAAATAATACATAAAAGCATCTATGTAAATTCCAAATGCCAGAAAAAAAGGTGAAGCAATGCATATACATTCATATACTATGTAGGATAGATAGCAATTAGATATTTGCCAAAAATATTATGAGCCTGGAATAATCATAAAGAAAATCTCTTTCTCTCTTTTTTTTTTTTTTTTGCAGTTTTTGGCCGGGGCTGGGTTTGAACCTGCCACCTCCAGCATGTGGGGCCGGCGCCTTATGATGAAGAAAATCTTAATAATCAGCCTCACTGTAGACAATATTCCAAAGCATAATGAGGACACTGCACAGCTCAGTGGAATGAAGCAGAATATTGCTAAAATCTATTGGCGTGTTCAGAATTGGAGAGGATTTTACGACAGCTGTAACCTTAGCTATTTTTCCTATACCTAGGAAATAAGTTGACACAATAAAACTTTATAGTAAAGGCCCACATTGGATAAGTTAAAATTATCTGCCAGTCTCTGCTTAGAGACTTTTTAAATACATTATCTTTATATATACCATCTCATTCAATCTTTATAAAAAAAAAAGACCCTATGAGGTAGGTTCTGTCATTTTCCCAACTTTACAGATAAGGCAACTGAGATTTACAAGCATAAAACACTTTCCCCAAGGGACATGGCTAAAGATTAGGAAATATGACATGAGATTTCAAACGCTTTCATGATAAAGTGTATCCTAATAAATGGAAGAAATGAAAATGTCCTTTAAGATTGCAAGCCTGATTTAGAGATACTAAATATCATACCCAAAGTTACGTAGTTAAAAGCAGAAATTAAAAAGAACTTGAATTTTTGACAATGTTACCTTCATATATTATACCACATATTTATGACACTATCTGCTATGAAATTCTTGAAACTTTATTTCCAAATGTGAATGTTATCTTCCAAACTTCACTGTAATTTTTATAGTCACATATCTTTTTTTTTCTAGTATAGTCACATATCTTAATGGAATCAGTCAATTTATCTGCTGATTTTAATATTTTCTCTTCTGAAGAGTTCAAGAACCTCTTAAAGATACATTTTTATCCCAGTAGCGGGTCTAAAACTATGAAAATAATTAATTTCTAAAATGTCTTTGTTATTTTATTTGCATGTGATTACTTAATTAAGGGAATTGTGACATACATACCCAAAATAAGTTGATCTTAGACTAAATAATTATAATTTCCACTAGGTTCAAATTATACATCTCCATGATGTTTGAAAATTATTAGAACCTGGAAGGCTGTTACAAATATAGATTGAGTGGATTTTTCCCCACAACTCCTTATGGTCAGTGCAGATAAGAGACTATTTTCCTTTACCTGGCCTGTAAATAAATGCTTAGGAAATAAATGTTTAACAGATGTCCCAATTTCCATTTTTAGTAAAAAAGATCAGTAATAGGATAGGAAAGTAAACCCTAAATAGAAAATTAAAACTAGGAAGGAAAGGAAGAAAGATATTATTTCCCTTAGTAACAAATATTTCAATAAAATCTATTTAGTAAATTCTTCAACTGATATATTCATTACTTTACCAGTGAGTTTAACAAAATCATAGATAAAATGCTATGACTCACAAATTTCATGACACTAAAAGAGATCAATTTAGAAGTCATAAATACAACATTTTGCATTGAAACCTTTTTTAAAAAGTCAGATTTACTTCGAAATCCATGAAAGCTTACCCTTCAGGACCCTTGATTCACCCCAAAACCTTACAGAGCTTGTACTTCATCACACATGTCATATGACAACAGCTCTGATGGGCATTTCAGAAAAAGAGTTCCAAAATTGCACTGAAGGGTAGACTAGATGCTGCCATTGGTGCACAGCTTCCCAAGGGGAGTACTTTGAAGGTGACCCTCATGATATTCAGCAAGGAAGTAGGTAGCACTTTTTCTAGGATAAGTTTGCAAACTTAAATGTCTGACCTCATATACTATAATGTTCTTTTCCTTAAAGAGGGGTTCTAAAATTATACAGGGTGGCCATAAAGTTCACGTGCAACTTAAAATTGCACACTATTTTAAGTTGCACACAAACTTTATGGCCATCCTGTATAAGCTTCAAGCCCCATAAAACTTGGATTTGCCTTTGAGTTTCAATTTCCACAGGATATTAAAGATGACCTAACTCTGAATCCATTCACCCTTATTTGACAAAACTTCCAGATCAAACAAGAGAGGCACCAATGCCTCAAACCAGAGCACACCCTGGTGACAACAGTCAACTTATCTGCAGTGGAGAAGTATTCATTTGAGACCACCAAAGTTGGCTCTGGAGCCTTGCCTTGGTGTTTTGGAGGGGACTTGTATGGGACTTGTACCCAGCCCATGACAGTTAACACACAAGGTCATAGCTCAAACCTAAGGGTCAGTTGCAGATGGCCGATAGCCCAGAGCCCTGCAACTCACCCTATAAATGACATTACATGGACTCACATAAGCATGTCAGCACTGTTTGATGGGTCAATTTCATGGGATTCCCCCCTCACATACAAAAATGCTGTGGTGGGCAGGAGGAAGAATCTATTTTCCATGCTACTCTCTTGCCATCAAGGCTGGCCATGAGGTTCTAGGCTAACCCCAAAATATGTGAGTCCCAGAGCTCCCAGGGGAAAATATAGATGGTTCCAGGTGGAGAGAGCTGTCAAGTACCTCATTGGTGATAAAGGGACCCAGGCTTCTCATGCATCAAGGTCTTTGAAGCCCCAGGCCTAGGTCAAGGTTCACACTTCACTTGCCTAGGTCTAAGGGTGATTCTACATCCAATTCTAAATATTCAGGACAGGCCTGAGTCCTGGTGGATCAGAGTTCTGGATACTGAGGAATTGGAAGGGAGGAACTTCCAGAGCAAGGCAGAAGTGATAGTCTCCATTACACACCTCTCTTGATAGAGAGGGGTACTCTACATGGTACAAGTGTTCCACAGGGGGTTAATCATAAAGGGGAAAATAAATTGCTTAAGATAGGGGTCACACTGAAACAACAAAATTGTGTAAAATATTAAGAAAAGGCAATAACAAAGTCAATAAAAGAAAAGTAAATAATTATTTTAAAAATCCTCTATGTGTCAACAGAAAGAGACTTCAGACTCAAGAAAATCAGAATTGCTCGGCCTGGACCTATTTTCTCTAAGATGCCATCTTTGCTCTTCTCCTTCTTTGTATTACAGGGGCTGATCCTGTGGGCTGTTTTTTCCAGGCTTCCTGGTCAGCTGGTTTCTGGGTGGCCATGAACAGTCAATGAGATGCACTTATGGGAAACTGAAAAGTGCCAGGAAGGGAGAAGCCAGGAGTATCTGTTTCTCCCTCCTGCTCTTTTCATCATGGGAAGCTTCTCTATTAGTGACTGTCTCTTTTCTGTGGTCCCTTTATACTCTTGGTTTTCTTGGTTTCAGTACCAATAATATCACCATCTCCTTTTGTCTCTCACCCTAAGGATGCTAATTACTTCCTGCTTTTGTTAGTGTCTGAGTCATCTCCTTGCCCCCTGTGTGGCTTCACTACTCTCTCATCATCTATGTAAGGGATCCTCTGCTTCCTGTACCCCCTATTGTAAAGCCTCTATAATTAAAACAGTGTTGGTATTGCCTGTGAATAGACAGAAGGATGATGAAAGAAATAGAAAGTCTAGAAATAGACTCAGGTATAAATGGAAATTGGATATATGATAAAGTTGGTATCTCAAATCACTAGCAAGAAAGATAATCTTTAGAAGAAGTGATATTGGTACAGCTTGACAGATATTTGGAAATAACAAAAAATTGAATTCTATCTTGCACATTACCTCCAGATTAAGTCCAAGATTAATTTTACATAAATGTAAAAAGTAAAATCACATACATTCTATAACAAAACACAGTGAATTCTATTATAATCTAGGAGTAGGGAGAGCCTTCCTAACTATGATTCAAAATACAGAAGCAATAAATAGAAAAGATTGAGAAATTGAACTAACTAAAGTAATGGCAAAAAAAAAAATCCATCATAAGCAAAATCAGAGGACAAATGATAAATTAGGAGGAAATATTTTTGACTTGCATCACAGACAAAGGCCTAATCCAGTGTTTCTAAACCTCTGTACTATTGATATTTGCGTATAGATAATTATTTTGGTGGGGAGCTATTCTGTGCATTGCAGAATGTATAGCAGCATCTTTGGCCTTTAAGAGAGGTGTCCAACATATGCTCCCGAGTTACATGCAGATTTTTTTTTATTGTTTAATCATAGCTGAGTACATTAGTGCAATTAAGGGGAATGATGTGCTGGTTATTTGAGGACTGTTTTGCTTATCTGTGGCATTGGGTAGTGTAACAAGTATGCATGGACCTTTTCTTTTGCTCATCAGCTTTCATTAGTGTTTGTGTATTTAATGTATGGCCCAAGACAATCCTTATTCTTCTAATGTAAGGCAGAAAAGAAAAAGATTGGATACTCCTCATACATAGTTGATGCCAGTAACACCTTTTTTCCAGTTGTGACAACCAAATGTGCTTCCTGATATTGCCAAAAACCCTGGGAAGAGGAGTCAGGAAGAAGGCAATATCATCACCACTTCAGCACTAGTGATCTGTTCTAATATATAAAAAGGTCTTAAACTAGTGAAGGAAAAGTTCAAAACCCTAGGCAAAAGACCAGGACATTTGATAAAAGGAGAGACAAAATGCATTTGAGCACATAAAAGTTGCTAAACCTCACTTATAGTAAGAAAAACAATGCAAATTAAAATCTCGCTCATACATTTCTTACCTCTCAGGTTGGCACACATTCAAACATCTGAAACAAGTCTGTGAGCTATAAGCTACTGATGAGAGTACACACCTCTCTGAAAGAGAATTTATTAATAACAAAATCATGTTCATATTTTCCTTTGACTTAGGATCCTTATTCTGGGACCCTTCTCAAATAACATGCAAAAGGTTATTTACTGCTGTAAAAGGCTAAAAGTAATTCACATGTCCATCAACAGCCATGGTGAGGTAAGTGACAACACATACTATCCAATGAAATACTCTGTGCAGACCTTAAACAAAATAAAGACTTTTTTCATATAGTGGTGTAGAATAATATTCAGATTGTATTGTTAAGTGGAAAAAGTAAAATGCAGGAATGAGAGAGAGAGAAAGCACTTGTGTGTGTTGCAAAAAGAAGCCTCTTAAAAATGGTGACATAGCAGATGAATGGGAGCAATAAATTAGGAGACAGATGGAAACATGAATTTTCTGAGTACACCTTTTTATATAATTTTGACTTTTGAATTATGTAAATGAATTATGTATTTTTTAAAAAATAAAAATAGAATGGCTAAACCCTAACACTGAAACCAAAATAAATAAGCCTAACAATTTAAAATTATTAATATAACTCAGGGAGGAAAATCATTCCAAATGGCTCTTTACATAATATTCTGATTATATTTTTATGACTATAATTTGGAAGATATTCCAATAAATCTTCAAATGTTTCAAATAAATATTAAATGTTGACCTCTTTGTCTACTTACCATGACAATGGAGCCCAATTTGCTGTAGATAGTGAACATATCTTGCTTTCTAAACCTTCTTACTCTGTAAACCTATCTTTCTCTTTCTCAATAAACTTTGTTTCCTATTTGCTTAATAAATAAATAAAGAAATCTTAAATTTCACTTTATAGTTCTGTCATTATTAGAAATACTGGCATTATAACTCAATCTATTTTATAAAATAGGTTAAAATAAATACATTCCTTAGAAACTAAGATTTTCATTATAGAAAAGATACAATAAAAATTTAAAAATTGTATTAAAATTTAATTAGAAATCTTCATGTAAAATATTTATTATCTATGTGTGTATATATATGTGTGTCTATGTATATACATACTTTTTTCTGGCACTACCCACTGTCATTAATTTTAAAACATTAAATATATAAAAATTCACAATTTCTCAGTGGCTGATAGAGAGTGAGAGAACAAGAAAGAGAGAGCATGAGAGTGCAGAGTACCACTATCAAAGGTAACTAATGAACCACTGTTTATTTTAAAAGTTGATAATTAAAGAAAAGCAATTATGAGTATATTACCTTTTTGGGAAAAGCCACTGCCCATATCTATTTTACTATGAAAAAACTCTTTATGAAGGTTAACAGACAGTAAATGTAGAAGTAAAGATATTATTAGAGAAACATAATTTTGCGATCCCAATGAAACACTTGTTCCCATCAAAAATTGTCAAAAGAAAAGCATAATCACTGGGGTAGGAGCAAGATGGCAGACTACAGATATCTTCTTACTAGTCACTCACGGTGAGACAGGGGAAAGAGAACTCCACCCCTGAACTCTGGCTGGGGGAACCTACCTAGGGATATCACCCTGGGCATAGTGAAGCAGTGGAGGACTTTCAGGAGCCAGCAAGAGGTCTGGAGCTGAGGAAAACCAGCACAGAGGCAAGTGCTGGGGGCACAGGCAGGGGCCTACTGGCCAGCCCTTCTACACATGACTGGGGACAGAAAGGGGCTGTTGTGCAGTTTTTTGATTTTGAACTGAGCTGATTGATGGAGGTGCCATGGAAGGCTTAAATGAGTAGACTTGAACAACATCCACTGATCAGGATTGAATACCAGATGGGGTGGATCTTCCATTGGCTTGGCTACTATAGGGCTCTGCCATTGTGGGATGACTATGTGAGAAGAATTGTCTATAAGTTCCTAGTGCATGGCCAGCTCTAGTGGGTCTGCTAAGTTTGGGAAACCATCCTTGGAGTGAGCTGAGAGACCTCCACATTCCCAGTAAAGCAATTTCGTAGTCAGAGGGCACTGTTTGATGTGCCTCCTAAGAAACCTGGTATGATCTTTACGATTTCAGTCCCATGGGCACTGACTGCTGAGGAACTGACTAGGCCCTGTTTAAGGGCAAATAAGTTAGGAAGATAGGACCAAGTCTTCTCCACAACCAGAGAGTAGGACTGGCCCCCATTTTATATAGAAAAATCAGTATGTATATTCTTTATCTCCTAAAATCACAGTACCACCTGGTGCCCAGGAAGAAATATTTATATATATTTTTATTTTTTTTTTTAATTTATTGCTCCTGTTATCCTTTTTTCTTAGTTTTTTTTTCTTTTTTGTTGCTGTTGTTGTGGTTGTTTGTTTTGTTTTCTAATTGTTTGGTTGTAGTTTTATTTTTTCATTTTTACTTTCTTTAATAGCAAGAGCTCCTTCATTTTTGTTATCATTTTTCAGACCCTATTATTCTTTCTTTCTTTTTAATTTCTCTTTTTTCTCTGTCTTTTGGTAGAGATTTTCCCACTTTTCTCATCTTTCCCACATAAATGTCTTATAAAACAGCTAAGATATCCCTTTTTTCCTTATATAATTGTTTTTTAATTTTTTTCTTCTCTAAGGGCTCAGGGGTCATGGCATTGATCTGGCTATGGGTCATGAAATTGGTCTTGCTCAAGGAGGTCATGAGTTCATAGTCTAGGGAGTGCTTTTAGATTAGGCCTTTGGATAAATGGTATTGGTAGGTCCCCACTGTGACATATTGCTATTTTTTTTCTACATTTGGCAGAGATGGGGTCTTGCTTTTGCCCAGTCTGGTAAAGAGCTCCAGTAGGCTCTTTGAGGGATCTGCCCAGCCCAGCCTCCAAAGTCCTAGATTTGGGGGGGTGGTCAAAACACCCTGCCAAACACCACAATTTCTCCAGGTGCTCTCTTTATCTCGTTCTGTCTTTCATCTTTCCTTTTCTTCAAACCTTGTCTTTCAGCCACCTTTTTTTTTTCTCTTTCTGTTTTTCTTTCCCCTTTCTCATTCTTTACCCTTATCTTTTTTTTTGGCCTTACACCAAAGGCTATGTTAATACCTAAGTGCTGAGATAAGGTAACTTAAAGTGAAGGAGGTAGTGGGAAGGAAACTGTAGTGGAAGGAAGTGAAGAACGAGAAAACATTCATGAGGAGGAACCAATAAAAACATTCTGGTAACATGAAAAACCAAAATAGGGCAACATAACCCCCATACCCAAGGGATCATGAGGTAGCTCCTGCAGAGGATTTCACCTATAAAGAATTAATGGAAATGACAAAAATGGAACTTAAAGTACGTATGTAAAAAACAATAAAGGAAATTAATGAGAAAGTGAAAACAACAGAACCAAAAATGACTGGAAGATATGACAAATATAGAAAAGATACAGCAGGGCTTAAGGAATTGAAGGAGTCAATCAGGGAACTTAAAAGTGTGTTAGAAAATATCAATAACAAATTAGACCGTGGAGAAGAAAGAATCTCAGAAATATAGGATAAATCTCTTAAGGTAACTCAGGCAGTTACAGAGACAGAAAAGAAGACAGACAAAACAGAATATTTGCTGGGAGAATTGTGGGACTTCAGGAAACATTCAAACATATAAATTATGGGTATCTCTGAAGGGGAAGAACATCCCAAAGGAAAGGAAGTCTTCCTGGAGGATATCATAATTGAAAATTGCCCAAGGTTTCTTAATGATTCAGAAATACTCCTTTTAGAGGAATATCAAACTCCAGGTCATCTCAACACAAATAGAGCACCTCCAAGACGCATTGTAATGAACATAACTAAAGTCAAGATGAAAAAGAAAATTCTGCAAGCAGCCAGGAGTAAGTGCCAATTGACGTACAGGGGAAGATAAGTCAGGTTAACAGCAGACTTCTCAACTTAAATTTCCAAGCCAGAAGAAAATGGTCATCTTCCTTTAACTTTAAACAAAACAATTTTCAGGCCAGAATTCTGTACCCTGCTAAACTAAGCTTCAAAATTGATGGAGAAATCAAATCTTTTACTGATATGTAAACACTGAGGAAATTTGTCACAACATGGCCAGGTTTGTAGGAAATACTTAGACCTATTCTCCACATTGAACATCACAATGGACCACCAGTAAAGTAAATACCCAGAAAATAAAGGACAAAACCTAGTTTCCACAGTTGCACAAAGGATAAAATTAAGCAAAGGATGTTTACAAAACAAGATGAAAGGAGTCCATCACACATATTGATTCTCTCAATACATGTTAATGGCTTGAATTCCCTACTAAGGAGGCACTGTCCGACTGATTGGATAAAAAAGCACAAGCCATCCATGTACTATCTGGAGGGAAGACACATAACCTTGAAGGACAAAACAAAACTCATAATTATCTTATCCCAAAATGTCTATTCCTTGATCCTTGAAATATGAGAGTATTTTACCTTATATGGAAAATGTTTCTTTATAGAATGCAAGTAAGTTATGGATCCATATTGGACCAACATAATCACATGAATCTTTAAAAGATTGAAGACAGAGGTAGAGAAAGAGATGTAGGACAAAAGTAGCATTTGGAGTGATTCTATTATTAGGAGTGGATGTGAGTCAAAAAATACAGGCAAATTCTAATAGTTGGAGAGGGCAAAAAAAAAAAATGGGTTCTATTCTAGAGCTTCTAGAAAAGAGCAGTCCAGCCATCACCTAGTTTCAACCCAGTGAGATCTATTTTAGATTTCTGACCTCTGTAACTATAAGGTAGTTTGTGTTATTTTAAGCTTTAAAAAGTTTGGAAAACAATGTATCAGGCAAATAAAAAACAGAAGAAGGTATGGTTGAGATCTTAAGTTCAGATACAAGTGGATTTAAAGCAACTAAAGTTAAGAAACACAAAGATGGTCACTTCATACTGGTCAAGGGAACAATACAACAAGAGGACATTTCAATACTAAATATTTATGCACCAAACATAAATGCTTCCAGATTTATGAAATAGACCTAGTCTGAGCACTATGGTATCACAAGATACCATAATACTGAGGACTTTAACACACCTCTGACTGAACTGGACAAATCCTCTAAACAGAAACAAAACAAAGATACAAGGGACTTAAATGTGACCCTTGAACAAATGGTCCAATAGACATATACAGAACACAGCAATCCCAAAGCTAAGGAATATACATTCTTCTAATCAGCCTGTGGAAAATACTCCTAAATAGATTATATCCTAAGATACAAACCAAACCTCAACAAAATTAAATTAATTGAAATTTTACTTAATATTTTCTCAGGCCACAAGGCAATAAAGGTTGAACTCAACTCCAACAAAAATTTTCTTCCCCACACAAAGGCATGGAAATTAAACAATCTTATACTGAATGCCAGCTGGGTCAAGGAAGAGATAAAGGAGAAATTATTAAATTTTTCCAACATAGTAAGCAATGAAGCAACAAGTTACCAAGACCTGTGGGATACTGCAAAGGCAGTACTAAGAGGGAAATTTATTAGATTCTTACATCTGAAAAACAGAAAGAGAGCACAATAACAACCTAATGAATCACCTTGAGGAAATGGAACAGTAAAAACAATCTAATCCCCAACCAAGCAGAAGAAAAGAAATAACCAACATTAAAACAAAGATTAATGAAATTGAAAACAAAAGAATCATTCAGGAAATTTAATCAAACAAAAAGTTGATTCTTTTGTTCAGTGCCTGCAGCACAGTGGTTATGGCACCAGCCACATACACTTAAAGTGGCAGATTTGAACCCAGCCCATGCCAGCTAAATAAAAATGACAACTGTAACAACAACAAAAATAGCCAGGTGTTGAGGCAGGCACCTGTAGTCCCAGCTACTTGGGAGAGTAAGGCAAGAGAATTACTTAAGCCCAAGAGTTTGAGGTTGCTGTTAGCTGTGATGTCACAGCAGTCTACAAAGGCTGATATAGTTATACTCCATATCAAAAAAAAAAAAAAAAAGTTGATTCTTCAAAAAGATAAACCAAATCAATAAACTTTAGGCCAGATAAACTAGAAACAGAAAAGTAAAATCTCTAATAGTCTTAGTCAGAAACAAAAAAGTGGAAATACAACAAACACCAAGAGATACAAGAGATTATCTCTGACTAGTATAAGAAACTCTATAACCAGAAATTTAACTATGTGGAAGAAATGGACCAATATCTGCAATCACACTTAACCAGGAAGAAATAGATCTCTTGAATAGACCAACATCAAGCACTCAGATCAAGGACACGATAAAAAGTCTTCCAACAGAAAAAAATCCCTGGACCAGATGACTTCACACCAGAATTCTATCAAACCTTCAAAGATGAGCTTGTACCTATCCTCCAGAACCTATTCCAAAACATTGAGAAGAAAGGAACCTTCCTCAACATATTCTAGGAAGCAAACATCACCCTGATATCAAAAACAGGGAAGGACAAAACTAAAAAGGAGAACTACAGACCAGTTTCACTAATGAATATCAATGCAAAAATACTCAACAAAAACGTAGCCAATATATTATAGCTGCACATTAAAAAAATTATACATCATGATAAGGTAGGCTCCAATCCCAGGGATGCAAGGCTGGTTTAACATATGCAAATCCATAAATGTAATTTACTATATCATCCTCTCAATAGATGCAGAAAAAGCATGTGATAAAATTCAGCATCCTTTTCTAATAAGAACAATTAAGAATAGGCATAGATGGCACATTTCTTAAACTGATTGAAGGCACCTATTATAAACCCACAGCTGATATCAAACTGAATGGAGTAAAATTGAAAGTTTTTCCACTTAGAACTAGAACTAGACAAAGATGTCCTCTATCACCACTGCTTTTCAACATAGAGCTAGAAGTGCTAGCCAATGCAGAGAGGCAAGAGAAGGATATAAAGGGCATCCATACAGGGGTTAGGAAGTCAAACTCTCACTGTTTGCCAATGAAACAATCTTATAGTTAGAGAACCCCAGAGACTTAACTTCAAGACTCCTGGAAGTTATCAAGAAATACAGTAATGGCTCAGTGTATAAAAACAATGTCCACAAGTCAGTTTTGTATAAGCCAATACCCAATAAGAAGCTAATCAAAGACACAATTCCCTTCACAGTAGCTTCAAAGAAAATGAAATAGCTAAGAATAAATGACCGCTATAATTACAAAACCCCAAGAAAACAAATAGCAGAAGACATTAACAAATGGGAGAACATGTCATGCTCTTGACTGGTAATCAACATTGTTAAAATGTCTACACAGCCTAAAGAAAACTACAGATTCATTGCAATTTCCATTAAAATACCAACATCATATTTGGAAGAACTGGAAATAATAGTTTTTCATTTCATATGGAACCAGAAAAACCTTGTATAGCCAAGGCAATTCTTAGTAATAAAAAAAAAAAAGCCAACTTGGCGCCTGTGGCTCAAGCGGCTAAGGCGCCAGCCACATACACCTGAACTGGCGGGTTCGAATGCAACCTGGGCCCGCCAAACAACAATGATGGCTGCAACCAAAAAATGGCCAGGCGTTGTTGCAGAGGCCTGTAGTCCCAGCTACTTGGGAGGCAGAGGCAGGAGACTCGCTTGAGCCCAGGAATTGGAGGTTGCTATGAGCTGTGATGCCATAGCACTCTATCCAAGGTGACAGCTTGAGGCTCTATCTCAAAAAAAAAAAAAAAAAAAGAAAGAAAGAAAGCCAGAGGCATCACTCTACCAGAATTTAGGTTATATTATAAGTCCATAGTGATCCAAACAACATGGAATTGGCACAAACATAGAGACATAGACATATGGAATTGAATAGAAAACAAAAAGATGAAACCAGTCTCCAGTTCCAGTTGCCATCTGATTTTTAATAAACCAAATAAAATCATATAGTGGGGAAAAGAATCCCTTTTCAATAAATGGTGCTGGGAGAACTGGATAACCACATGTAAAAGACTGAAGTGTGGCCTGCACATTTCACCATTTACAAAAATTGACTCTTGATGGATAAAAGATTTAAATCTAAGTCATGAAACAATCAAAATTCTAGAAGAAAGTATAGAGAAAACTCTTGAGGATGTTGGCCTGTAGAAATATTTTTGTGAAGCAGACTTCAGTGGCAACACTACAACAAAAATAAATAAATGGGACTTAATTAAACTGAAAAGCTTCTTCACAGCTAAGTACACACAATTAAAGCAAATAGACAACATTCAGAAAGGGAAAAGATAATTTGCATGTTTTGAATCTGACAAAGGCTTGATTACTAGGATCTATAGAGAACTCAAATTAATCAACAAAAAAGAGCAAACAATCCCATCTACCACTGGCAAGAGATATGAACACAACCTTTTCTGAGGAAGACAGACAGATGAATGGCTAACAAACATATGAAAAAAACATTCATCGTCACTAATCAGAGAAATGCAAATCAAAACCATCCTGAGATATCACCTAACCCCAGTAAGATTAGTCCACATCACAAAGTCCCTACGCTTCAGATGCTGGCAAGGATATGGTGTGAGAGGGACATTTTTACACTGTTGGTTAGAATGTATATTAATATAGCCTCTTTGGAAAGATGTTCGGGGAATTGTCAGAATCTCATCAAAAATCATTATCATGAAAAAGAATATTGGTGAACTATTCAAAGAATTCAAATTAGACCTGCCATTTGACCCTGAAATCCCACTGCTAACCATCTACCCAGGGGGGGAAAAATCATTTTATCATAAAGACATATGCACTAGATTATTTATTGCAGCTCACTTTATAATTGCTATGATGTGGAAACAATCTAAATGCCTATCAACCCAGGAATGGGTTAACAAGCTGTGGTATATGGTACCACATGGAATACTATCCAACCATAAAAAAGTTGGAAACTTTACATCTTTTGTATTAATGTGGATGGATGTGAAACTCATTCTTCTTAGAAAAGTATCACTGATGGAAAAGCAAGTATTCAATGTACTCAATACTAACATGAAGCCAGTAGATAATCTGATTCATGCCCCCAAAGCAGAAAAACTCAATTCGGTGTCACTGTTGGTACCCACAGTCCCAGGGTTTCCCTGCTATGGGGTAGCAGTGTGCTGCCTTCATATTTTGAAATAACCATCTTTCAAGAAACTATGCATGTGACATATTCTAGCTAAAGGAAAATAATATATCTTGATGAAGTTTGCATTTTTCCTACTATTCTTTATAAAATGCTTTTATTTCATAAATTGCTTGACTGTGCCCTTTGTCTATGTAAATTTGGGGGGATTTGTTAAAGGTTGCATATATATTAAAATCTAATACACCGTCAAAAAAAAAAAAAGAAAAACTCAATTCAATTCAAGTTGGGGGGGGAGATTGATGTGATCCCACTCAATGGGCACAATGTAGGGCTGTATGGCACACCTTTGGGCGTGGGACACAATTATAAGAGGGACTTTACCTAACAAATTCAAATATTGTGACTTGGTTGTTTGAATCCTCATCTTTACCTAAAAATAAATAAATAAATAAATAAAAAGAATGATAAACCCTCATGTGAAAAGTCACTAGGGGATGCATGGTGCCAATCTCAGAAGTTCATTTAGAACACAGTTTACTTGCTAATTGCAAAGGGGAAACAGACCTTTCAAAGGGAAAATAGTAATAAGTGTGCTAAAAGTTAGTAATTTATTGCACCTTCTAATAAGATGTAAGGTGTTCAGAATCACTTAGGAAGTGCTGTATTTTGGCCAAAATGTCTAACCTGGATGTAACCCAAACTCCAGACCTAGTTTCCAGGCTATAATAAGTATAAAGTATAAAGAAACAAGTCAAATACAAAAATAAAACAACCAGACAAATATAGAATGTGGTATATTTTAGATGATGTCAGAATCTCACCAAAAATCATTATCATGAAAAAGAATGTTGGTTGACTATTTGAAACTAAAAGAAACAAAAGTGATGAAAATGGCTGAGTACAGTGGCTCACATCTGTAACCTCAGCACTTGGGAGGCGGAGGCCAGTGGATTGCCTGAACTCACAGGTTTGAGCTCAGCCTAAGCCAGAGTGAAATTTTATCTCTAAAAATAGCCAGGTGTTGTGGCGGGGGCCTGTTGTCCCAGCTACTCAGGAGGCTGAGGCAAGAAAATCACATAAGCCCAGGAGTCTGAGGTTGCTTTGAGCTGTGATGCCACAGCACTCTACCATGGATGACAAAGTAATACTCTGTCTCAAAAAATAAATAAATAGGTGGCGGGTTCCAACCCAGCCCCAGCCAAACCGCAAAAAATAGCCAGGTATTGTGGTAGGCACCTATAGTCCCAGGTACTCAGGAGGCTGAGGCAAGAGAATCATCTATGAGATGAGTTGGAGGTTGCTGTGAGCTATGACACCACAGCACTATACCAAGGATGATAAAGTGAAACTCTGTCTCTAAAAAACAAAAACAAAAACAAAAATAAATAAATAAACAAACAAATAAATAATAAAGTGATTAGAAACAATCTTATGAAATAAGTAAACTTTGATCCCTGGTTTGAAAAACTGCAATGAGGGAATTTGGGTAAAAATTAGATAGATAGATTGGTAAGTTGGATATGTATACAAAGATCAGACATAATTTGATTGAGAAATTATTAATTTTCCCAAGTGTGAAAAGTATTATGGTTATGTAAGAGAATGCTCTTTTTCCATACATATACTGCAATATTAACATTTGGAGGTAACATACTATCTCCAAAAATTATTTTCAAATTGTTCAGCAAGCAAGATAGAAAAATAAATCAATAGATGGATAAATAGATAGAGCAAATATGGCAAATGTTTGGGTGGTGGATATATATTCATCACACTATTCTTCTAACTTCACTTTTCAAAAATTTTAATAATAAAAATAATGTTTAAAACACTGTACAAACATGAGATATGCCATAAAAAAGACTTATGTGTGCAAGAGGTGAGTAGGGCATGTTTACTCTATCCTTGGACTATTTAAAGAGGTGTGAAAAATTAGCGAGTCTGAAGCAGCTGGTGGTCTTGAGATGCAAGGGCTGTCCTTGATCCATCTGCTAGGGCTACAATGGCAATGGAGAGGTCTTTTTTGATGCTGACAACAAAGTTGATTAGACAAAAATCTATGGCTCTAGAGTGCTTGGTTATGTTTTATAAAAACAGGTAGAACTAAGTGGTGATGTTGGTAAGAGATAGTCTACCTCAGCCCTTATTGTTATGGTTTATGGAACATGGCAGTGAGTAGTGTCAAGAGATCCAGAGAGGAAGCAACTCCCACTCTTCATTTGAACAGTGAAGTTAGTCAGTCTGGCTCAGGCTGTTCTCGAACCTGTGAGCTCATCCATCCTATCCATAGGAAGAATGTAGGCTGAGATGTAGGCAAAGTGTACATAGAGACTAGACAGAAACCTAAGAAGATCAGTAGATTCAGATGAGTTTAGAGAATCTTTTTAAAATGCAGGCAATAGGCTCGGCGCCTGTGGCTCAATAGGCTTAGGCACCAGCCACGTACACCTGAGCTGGTGGGTTCGAATCCAGCCGGGCCCGCCAAACAACAATGACGGCTGCAACCAAAAAATGGCTGGGCGTTGTGGCAGGAGCCTGTAGTCCCAGCTACTTGGGAGGTAGAGGCAAGAGACTTGCTAGAGCCCAGGAATTGGAGGTTTCTGTGACCTGTAATGCCACAGCACTCTATCCAGGGTGACAGCTTGAGGCTCTGTCTCAACAACAAAAAATAAAAAATAAATAAAATGCAGGCAATAGATATTTAATAAATGCATTTAAAATTAGACAGTCATGGTACATTTTCTCAGTCTCAGATGGTTTTTGTCCTCTGGGTGAAAAGTAATGGTTTGTTCATAAGTAACTGGCTCCAGCACACACACACACACACACACACACTGGTTTCAGGGTGAAAAGGAAATATTACTTTAATTGACTAGTTGAAAAATTCACAGGCCTGGAATTTAATTACCTGTTGGAAATGTAGCTAAAATATCACAGTCTCATAACATTTTATTACCTTTCTAAAATGACCATAATTTATCAGCATCTTGGGGGGAGATTGTGCCTTGTGTATGGAAACAGCAAACATTGGAATATAGTTAATTCTAAGTACTTGCAAGTACTTTGATGCAGTCTACTGAAATTCATGTAAAAATAGAGTCTGTTTAAATGACAAGGATGAAGTGGCTTCAGAGATCTCTACTTTCTTCACATTTGGTAATACAGTTTCCTTTGGATCCCAAGGGCTATCTAAAGGTGGATAAAATTGTTCTTTGTCATATTACCCCACTAGTCTTTAGAGCTTGCCTGACCTAATCTACTTCTTAATCTCACACGGCTTGGATTGTTTTCCAGGTTTAACTCTAGTAGTTCCCTTCTTGGCTACACATGTACTCATGGTAATATACTGTAAATTATGTCTACATATATATCACAAGATTGGGCTCACAGGGAGCCCAAGACACTTGGTGATGGTTCAACGGAGAAAGGAGAGTAGGATGAAAGGTTTCTTGGGCTCTGAGCCTTAGAGACCCCTGTAAATTCACAATTTAAGAGGTAAGACTTGTGAGAAGAAGGGAGAGATTAAAGATCTGACATAGTTGTAGTCTACATACTAAGTAAGTAAAGTTATCTCTTTGATACCTCTGGGTATGTATGATAATTTATTTTATGTGTCAACTTGTGTAGGCCATGGTACCCATTTTTTTTTTTTTTTTTACTTTTTTTTGTAATTAAATCACAGCTGTGTACATTAGTGCAATCAAGGGGTACAATGTCCTGGTTTCATATACAATCTGAAATATTTTCATCAAACTATTTAACATAGCCTTCATGGCATTTTCTTTTCTTCCCCGCCCCCCCCCCCCCCAGTGTTAAGACAGAATTTATTTACAGAAAACACTAAAGCTCCTGGTAGAGAGAGAGAACTCAAGTGGGGAGAGAAAAGCTCTCTCCGTTTCTCTCCCAGTCTTTCCCCGTCTACCCCTTTAGGCTTTTAGTCTCAGGGTATATATAGGTGTATGGGTTTCTTAGCCAGGAAACAAATGAACACAGTCTCTTCTGCCGGGCGCAAGGTGAATGAATGTATCAATGAATGGATACAGTCCATTCATGGAATTGAGGCCTAGGAAATTCACATGAAATTGACCTAGGCATAGGAACTAGGGGTTCCACATTTAGTCCTAAGTGGTGTAAAAGTGAAGGAGACACTAAAGCACAGATGTCTCCTCGGCAGTTGTCAGGCCTTTTTGGCTATTGGAGCCTCTGGTGGGGGTTGGAGGTCCCCCTCCTTGCCTGTCATCCAGCACGCTGGCTCTTCAGCTGGCTGCCTCAGCACGAACACCACGAAGGAGGAGGCGGCAGGTCCGCCAGCTCCACTGAGCTGGCTAGAGCACCAAATGTCCTGCATCAATTCTCCCTCTCCGAGGAGAAACTCTAACTGCTGTTAGGGAAAAAGGGCGAAGACTCGATCTAACTGCTTTCTGCTGAACCTGGCGATGATAGAAGGGGGCAGTTAGGGTTTCTCAGGAGGAGAGTGATATAGGGGTTCATGGACTGGAACCATCTTTATTGCCTGTGGCTTGATGACATTTCTGGAAAACATAAATCTGATTAGTATAATCAGTAATAGGCAAAGGTAGAACAGTGTCAGGTCAGTAGCACTTATTCAGTGATGATAAAAGAAAACCATACTAGGATTTTTCTTCCTGTTTCCTAAATAATAACTTCAAACTTTCTTTTGGCTCACAAGTATAGGTGGTCTGTGGTTGGCTGTATTCATTCCCTGCCTCCGTAGAAGATGGAGGGTTCCAGGACTTTATTCGTGAATGATGTATGCAGGAATTGACTCCTATAACTTTAACAGTAGAAGAAGACAAGATAACAGGAAAGGGGACTTCCCAAGTTGGGGTCAGGGAAGGTGAGTTAGAGGAAAGAGTTTTGATCATGACTAGATCTCCAGGAGGGAAAAGTTCCTGTTTTAGTTAGTATGACCCTCCCCAATTCTGTTAAATCTTATGATATTTTTAATATCTGTTTTGTACAGGTTGCCATCTGTTCTCTGTGTTGTTCTGATTTCTCTGGATGGATCAAACTTTGTGGTTCTCAGATGCGGTTCCTGGGCTGAGAACGTTGAGGCCAGCTGCAATCTTGTTGGCCTGGCACTTCCTCTAGCCTCACCCCAGAGCTGTAGAGAAGCATGGTCCCAGCTTGTAAGACAGTGGTTTTCAACTTTTTTTTTTTTTTTATCTCATGGCACACTTGAACCTATAGTTAAACTTCCTCTGCACACTTAAATTATGTTGACCCAAAAGAGAGTAAAAACAAAAAAGAATATGCTTACTGTGCTTTGAACTTCTTTCAAAAATAATTCAATTAATGATCTTTGAAAATTTCCACGGCACACTGGTTAAAAATCCCTGGTGTAGGAAATCCTGTTTAATATAATGGTTTGCCTGCTGAAGAAGTCAAAAGCGAAGTCCAAAAGATCTTGGAAAATAGTATCTACATTTTTGTAAATGTGTCAAAACAAATTTTCCCTCCTGGCAATGTCTTGTCAGCCCAGGGAAATAAAAAGAAAGATGATAAATAAATACCTACGTAATCCATCCAAAAGCCATGTGACACAGCAGGGGAGAGGAAGGTCCTCGACAATGGGGGGAAAGCCCTTCAGAGCGCCCCACAGAAAGATAAATATGAACTATAAATTTATTTAGGGGCCGAGAGTGGCACAGATGATCTTGAAGTGTGTGTGCCGTGCACGCGAGTGTATGTTCATTGTTCTTGTTTCACTTTATTTATTTATTTTTTAAAATAATTTTATTGAATCATAATTGTGTACATTGGTGCAATCATAGGGCAGAATGTGCTTCATATACAATCAGAAATATTTTGATCGTACTGTTAGAGATAGCCTTCATGGCTTTTTCTTGATCACTATATACAGACATTGATACTCTACCTTTAATAAGTTTCAACAGTACCCTGCTAAGATGCACCGTAGGTGTGTTCCCACCAATTGCCCTCCCTCTACGCATCCCCCCCCTTTCCCTTTTCCCTGTATACTTGTGCTATAATTGGGTTATAGCCTTCATATGAAAGCTATAAATTAGCTTCATATTAGGGCTGAGTACATTGGATACTTTTTCTTCTATTCTTGATCTTGGTTCACTTTATGATGCAGTAGCTCAAAGAATAATAAATACATCCAGGATCAAATCACCTCAGCAGAAACTTGGACTCTTAGTTGTTTTACTTTCTGCCTATTTTCCCCTTAAAAAGCCAAAAATTATAGAGATTTGCCATGTTTGATACATACCATAAAAGTCACGTGAAGATGATCATTGCTGCTGGGGAAGCCTTTGTGCCTTTCCTTTCTCATTGCGTGTTTTCTACATTTTGAGTCGTTCTTGGGATATTTTCTTAAGATTTCTTCCCTAACAGAAGTCACCAGGAGACTTGTGCTTTCATTTATTCAGCATGTAATTCTTAAGGGCCTCCTAGGCTCCTTGCATTGTGCTGGGTTCAGGAGACAAACCATGAATAGAACAGGTATGATTCTGAGGCATAAAGAGTTTATATTCTAATTACGCTAAGAACTCTTAAATAACCTCTTTTCAGGAACAAAGGCCTTGTCTGTACATTTCTTTTGCATTACCTACCAGTGGAACCTCATTCAGTTCATCAGAAAAAGA
>CAUYON010085426.1:0-27809 GCA_963573935.1 Arctocebus calabarensis
TTTTTTGAGACAGAGCCTCAAGCTGTCACCCTGGATAGAGTGCCATGGCATCACAGCTCACAGCAACCTCCAATTCCTGGGCTCAAGCGAGTCTCCTGCCTCCGCCTCCCAAGTAGCTGGGACTACAGGTGCCCGCCACAATGCCCGGCCATTTTTAGGTTGCAGCCGTCATTGTTGTTTGGCGGGTCCCGGGCTGGATTCGAACCCACCAGCTCAGGTGTATCTGGCTGGCGCCTTAGCCCGCTGAGTCACAGGCGCCGAGCCAATTTTTCTATTTTTTTGTAGAGATAGGGTCTTGCTCTTTCTTGGGCTGGTCTCAAACTTCTGAGCTCAAGCAATCCTCTTATCCTAGCCTTCCAGAATGAGAGGATTACAAGCATGGGCCACCAGACCCGGCCAACAAGAATCTTTAAAATAATTTTGAAATCACCTTTTTCTTATCATCTTGGTATAATAGTTTAAATTCTCTGTGTTCCCTTCTATTGATGAAATTATATTATAATGAAAATGATGTTATTTTTCTTTATTCAAGTAAAATTTTACATTTTAGTAGAATGCATAATCATTTTTCTACTTGCCTTATAAAATTTCTTTAGATTATTCCACCGTAATTTACTCTACTATATATAAATAGCTGAACCTTTGCCAGTTAATGGTTTTAAGCCTGTAAGTAGCAATGCAAACGAGCATCTTCACGTACATAACATACTCCAAGGAAAAGTCCTTCGCAGAGTAAACACGTGAAGCTGCAAGGGCCTCCAAACTCTTGCAGCAGTTCTAGCCCCATTTTGCAGTTGAGAAACAGTAAAGGTCTGCCTTTATGTAAGTCTTAGCCTTTCTAAAGTATTTTCATATCCATCTTTCCTATTTTCTTCTATGAGACTGTGAGGACAGGTATTAAGATAGTTTCATGCTATAGGTAAGAAAACTGAGGCTCAGGTAAATGGTTTGCTCTAAGTCACAAAGACTGTCTTGTCTTGGATGACTAAGAATTAAACTCAGAACTTCTAATATTTCCAGTCTGGCTTTATATTAATTCATTCATTTTTCATTCAACAGATGTTAACTGTGTTACTAGCCTGCAGTGTTATGTTCATTCTGCTTAAGAATGTCATTCTCATCGGTTCAGCGCCTGTGGCTCGGCGGGCTAAGGCGCCAGCCACGTACACCTGAGCTGGCGGGTTCGAATCCAGCCTGGACCCGCCAAACAACAATGACGGCTGCAACCAAAAAGTGGCCGGGCATTGTGGTGGGCGCCTGTAGTCCCAGCTACTTGGGAGACGGAGGCAGGAGACTCGCTTGAGCCCAGGAATTGGAGGTTGCTGTGAGCTGTGATGGCACAGCACTCTATCCAGGGCGACAGCTTGAGGCTCTGTCTCAAAGGAAAAAAAAAAAAAAGAATGTCATTCTCATCAATACCCGTTACCTGACATCAGAGAAAACCAGACGTGACAGGTCTTTGAGATCAGAGGAAGTTTTTTGTTACTAAAAGCGATTCATGAACTATTTGTCAATTACACAAACTTAGCTTGCCTGATGTAGGCTTCTAACAGGCTTGGTTAGTTCTTAGACACTAGTTTCCAGAAGAGTTTTCTGGGTGGCAGATGCTGACTGATGTCTTTTTCCAGTTCCCAAGCATCCTGAAAGTTTAGACTCTATACAGATCATGAAGCCAAGGTCCAACTACCCACTGGCTGTCAGGTCATTCAAGCCTTCACAGTGTCCCTCATTGTTTGTGTCTTTCATTGAGCCTAATCCAGGGCCCTGCCCCTTGAAGGAGCTCAATCAATACTTTCTGGCTTTAGTTGAATAGTCTTTAGCAAATAGAAGGTAATGACTTCTTTAGAATATAAAAAATAAAGACCAAAAAAAAAAATGACACGCTATATTACCCAGTCTACTGTTAACATTCTCATATATTTCCTCAGTAAGATCATACCATGTTAAAAAAAAAGAGCATACCATGTAAGTGGCCTATACTACTTTTTCTGTTTATTATTCAATTATATTTTATAATATCAATACAAATTCTTCATAAATATGATTTGGGTAGCCACACAGTTTTCCATTTTACAAAGATATAATTTATTTAACCATTCTGATGGCTGTTTCTACTTTTTTTCCCTATTAAATATCATTCTCAATGTAATTCTTGCCCTTAATTTCTTGTAATTTTTTTAGGTTGGCTCCCTAAGGACAGTATTCCTGAGACAAAGAGAGCTTTCAAAACCTGCCCACACATGTTACAAAATTGCCTTTCAGAAAGGCTATGCCAATGGATTTATCCAACAGAAAGAATGCGGAGCTGTTTTTAATAACATTAGCACTTTTTCCCATTTAAAAATTTTATTGTAAATTGACTATTTATAATTGTATTATATATATTTATGGGGCACAAAGTGATGTTATGATTTATGAATACAACACAGAATGATTAAATCAAGTCAATTAACATATCCATCAGCTCATGTACTTATTTTTTGCAGTGAGAAAATTTGAAATTTACTTTCCTAGCAATTTGAAATGTACAGTATACTATTATTAACTATAGAGGGTGCCGAGAAATATATGCACATTTTACAAAAAGAAAAAGCCATATAAAATTATAATACTCAAGTCATATTTGACTTCTGCAATTACAAGAGGTGCTCAAACATGACTTGTATTCATCTTTTGTTACAAGTATATATTGAGTATTGCAATTTTTTTTTTTTTGCAGTTTTTGGCCGGGCTGGGTTTGAACCCACCACCTCCAGTATATGGGGCCCGGGCCCTACTCCGTTCAGCCACTGGTGCCGCCCTCCAGTATTGCAATTTTAATATATTTTTTTCCTTTCTTAAAATGTGTATACATTTTTGGGCACCCTCTGTATATTCACCACACTGTGTAACATATCTCAAGAAGAAAAACTTCTTCATCTGATCTGAGACTTGTACCCTTTGGTCATTATCTCCCCTTGTCCCCAAACCCCAGACTCTGTAGCCACCATTCTACTCTCTGCTTAGATGAGTTTGATTGTTTTATATTCCACACTTTACATAAAAGCATGTCATATTTGTCTTTCTGTGTCTCGCTTATTTCACTGAAGAATGCTGGTTTTTAGTGCTGGAATTAAACACTATTTTTTTTTTCCCCCAGGGCTGGGATGTGCAGAGACTATTCAAGGAGGCTGAGAATTTCTTTTTGACAGTCAGCCTTCCTGGAATGACTCAAGCATTCTGGCAAAACTCCATGCTAACTGAGCCAGAAGATGGCCAGAAAGTTGTCTGTCACCCTACAGCTTGGGACCTGGGAAAGGATGATTTCAGGTAAGGCTAACATTTACACAGCTGATGCTAAGCAGTGGGGGACAATGGAGGCAGGATGAAGTTGAACATGGATTCCTTCTCTGAGCTCAGAAGCGATGAGTTAAACTCTTTTTGACCTAAGATTAGAAGTCCACGAGAGCACATTTGGGCTTTCCCAGGAAAAACAGGCTCTAACTTAAACCTTTAGAAAATCTGCCTCCCTTGAGATTTTACATGAACATCAGTTTCATGGTCATAGAGATAGGGTATCCCTATCAAGAAAGATTTTGTGCTAAGATTTATGGAAGATGGGCATGTGAATCCGGCAATGATCTCCCCCTCCATATTTCATCCTTGTGGATGAGATGGAGTAGGTGAATTATAAAGCTAGGATAGATGGGAGAAAGTGGTACTTGTCATAAAAAGGACACAGGGAATACTCTAGGGAGAACTGGAAGAAGACTGACCACACCTGAAATAGGAGATAGGATCAGACAGAGCTTTGCAGGTAGTATTTGAATTGGGCTCGAAAGACAAGAAGGATTTGGACTGCCAGAGCTGGAAGACACCAGGATGGGAAAACAGCAGAATCAAATGCAGGCAGGCAGGAAGGACCTGGCTTGTGTGGTGGAGTCGGCAAGTTAGGCTAGAATAAGAAATACGGGAAAGAGGGTCTGTGTAATGTGGCACAATGAGCACAGGCTATGGGATCCTAGGCATGTCACTTAATGATTAGGCAACCCTGGACAAAGCATTTCACTTTTAGGGTTGCAGTTTCCTAATCTATAAGGTAGAACAGTAGTCCCCAGATTGCTGTCAGGGAGAGTCTCAGGTTGGCTTCACTCACTTGAAATTAGTATTGTCCAACTGCTTCATTGAGTGGGGAGCTCTCAGGTGAAGGGGAGTGAGGGAAGCAGGTTGGGACAGGTGAGGGAGGAAAGTAAGGACGTGACCTCTGCTGGAGACTTGGCATCAGCCTGATCCCACGGAGCTCTCTGGAGCACGATTTGAATAGCAGAGTTGGTCACACCTTGAGACATGAGACTGAGACTGGCATTTTGTGCCATTATATTAGTCACTGGCTGTGAGCTGCCTGAGTGTGTGAACTTCCTGCTTAAGGCACCTCCCATTGAGCCAAAGACAGTGAAGGAAGCAGCTGTTGGCCCTTATCTGCTGTGACGGAGGCAGCTGGGGGATGGGTGGATCTGTATGACACTAAGATCTGGGTGGGACCCCACCGGGGTTCTCTACAGTAGGAATCAGCAATCCTTTTCTGTAAAGGAACAGATAGTGAATAGTTTAGGCTTTTCAGGTCTGCATTGCGACTACTCAACTCTGTCCTTGGTAGCCGTAGACAATACTTAAACAATGGGCATGGTGATAATAAAGTTTTATTTATAATGTGGCCAGCTGGTAGGCCATAGTTTACTGACCCCAGAACTAGAGTAAGGCTTAAAAATGAGAAAATATATGTAAGTTTCTTAGCACAGAATCTTATATATAGTAAATATGTGGTAGTTATTCTTATAATTGTTTCAAAAGAGAATTGAGTGAAACCAAGTTGGAAAAACAGGTTGTAGTCAGATTGGCATGTATAAAGGAGGCTGAGTTTATTCTTAAGCAGTGAGGAGGACATGATCAGAGCGGTAGGAAAATTAATTTGGGAATCTATTGAAATATTACCCCTATACCCAACTGAAGGAAAATGCTCTTGCCAGGTTCAAAAAGATCACTATCTCATATGTGGTGCTTATGCTGTTAGGTTACACCGCATCAGATGACATTTACCAGTGGTCTTTCAAACACTATTTCTCATTGACTTCTGCATTGTCATCCTCTTCCAGACTTCTTTGATTCTCTGATTGTACTTCCTCTGTCTCCTCTGAATCACTTTCCTCTCACCACCTCTTAGGTTCTGGGACTGGGACCTCTTAATTAGGCTTTGTCTTTGGCTGTCTTTTTTTTTTTGAGACAGAGTCTCAAGCTGTGGCCTTGGGTAGAGTGCTATGGCATCACAGCTCACAGCAACCTCAAACTCTTTGTAGCTTGGACTATAGGTGCCTGCCACAATGCCTCCAAGTAGCTGGGACTATAAGTGCCTGCCACAATGCCTGCCTATTTTTGTTGTTGTTATTGCAGTTGTCATTGTTTTAGCAGTTCCAGGCTAGGTTCGAACCCACCAGCCTCGGTGTATGTGGCCAGTGCCCTACCCACTGAGCTATGAGTGCTGCTCTGCCTGTATTTTCTTACCACTCGATTCCTGCTTCATGGGCCATCATATCCACTCCCTGACTTACATGCTAATGATTCCCAAGTCTCAATTTCTAGCTTCTTCTACTATTTCTTTAATTTGCAATACCACACTGCTTACAGTGTCCTGAATGGCACATTCTTTTCTCAAGCCATTCTCATTGAGTACATTGGGGAATGTCAACCTTCTTTGCCACACACCTGGATAACTCCTGCACGTTGGTCAATGTCGAGATTGCTCATTGAATCCAACTATGTCCTTCTTGGTGCTTCTGGGAGACTGTGCCTGCATTTGCTCATCGTCTTAGAGAGTACTTGTCTCACCATGTTTGTAGCACAGGACTCCCCTCATCTGTCTTCCTATTAGTCTGTGAGCAAGAAAATAGGATTCAGCCTTGCCTATTAGTTTATATTGAGCAATGAGTACAGTTTTAGGACCTAAGAGGTAGGGACTCAAGATTTGCTAGTGAGTAAATCTTGGCAAGACGATTCATGCTACCAACACTTCATGCAAGTCTACTATAATGAGTAAATGAAATTTAGTGAAATTCATTTTAAGTTTGTCCATTTTTGTGCAGGATCAAAATGTGTGCAAAGGTGACAATGGATGACTTCCTGACAGCCCATCATGAGATGGGGCACATCCAGTATGATATGGCATATGCTGTACAACCTTTCCTGCTAAGAAGTGGAGCTAATGAAGGGTTCCATGAAGCTGTTGGAGAAATCATGTCACTTTCTGCAGCTACACCTAACCATTTGAAATCCATCGGTCTTCTGCCATCTGATTTTCAAGAAGACAATGGTATGGACAGTTTCTCATGGCTTGTTCTGATGGTTTTTTAGTTTGACATGGGCTAAGGTATTTATTATTATACATAGGAAATAATGACTTTTTGACCCACGAGGTGAAAGGTATTTATGGATAACTGAAAATTGCTACAGTAAAAAAAAAATTAGGTGTATATCAGAACATGTCAACTTGTGGTTATGTATTATCGAAAAGGGATTAAGAAGGGTAACTGAATGAATGATCTTGGGACCCTAAGAAATATCTAACAGAAGTTTGTTTTTCTATTAAAGATACTGAAACAATCCCATAGGACTGAAATGGTCACCCAGCTCAAGGTCACCCAGCTAATTAGTGTCAGGGTCCTGACTA
Source organism: Arctocebus calabarensis (assembly GCA_963573935.1). Lineage (NCBI taxonomy): Eukaryota > Metazoa > Chordata > Mammalia > Primates > Lorisidae > Arctocebus > Arctocebus calabarensis. The sequence goes on from CAUYON010085426.1 coordinate 6,701, forward strand.
GATTCTTTTGGTTCTAGGTAAAAACTTCCTAAAATTTGCGCCCACTTTGCCTGAGGCATCCTGTTTCTCTTTGGATGGCTTGGCTTTGATGAAACATGACAAATGTCAGTGAGGATGCCATGGTTTTTGAGCCTTCCTTGTAAAAGGGGGGCAAGCGGAACCTAACAGCTTCTCTTCCATCTATTTTCTCCCCTCGTTTTAGTTATTTGTGACATAAAGATCAGTTCTGCTGGCTGGGGCGTTTGGTCAATAGAGTCAATGAGCTCCATCCTTGGGTGGGCAATTCTCTCTGCCTTGATTTCTGGCTCTAGCTCCTGAGTGATCCCATAAGGATCTTGGAGTAAGCTCGTGTACAGCCATCATCACGTCTGAAATAGTCAACGTAAAAATCCATTCAGTGGATTGTAGACCAGCGGTGGCATCCGCCCATGAAACCACAAAGGGAAGGTAGTTGATAGCAACTACACCTGCTTCCTAATTTAAAAATACAATTCATTCGGGTCAATGAACTGTTTTATTATATTTTAGTATTCCCTGACAGGAGGCCAAAATGGTTGAATCACTATGTTTCTTAAGCTGTAGTTAAACTACCAGTTTGGAAAACCCCTGCTGCTTCTTTCCTTGGCTCTGCCCCTATTTGTAAAATATGTTCAATAAATTCCTTCCTCTCTTTTCTCCCTCACTCCCTCTTTCTCTTCTGTTCTTCTTCCAAACGCATTTACTAAGCACATACCATGTGTAAGGCATTTTCCCAGATACTAGAGACACAGTGATGTGCAAGGTAAATCACACCCCTGCTTACATTTCGGTGAGCTTCCTCTTTATGCCATTAATGAAGGATAAAATAAAAGAGTATGATTTCTTAAAGGAAAATATCAGTCCATTTAAAGTACATTGCCCTTCTGATCATGCAGTGGATTGTATCCTTTAGGTTTTTTCCCCGATCCCGGGTGTACCAGCTTTTCACCGCATTTGTTTAATGAAGACTCACACAGGGCATCACGTAGCAGATACTGACTAGTCTTGAATGAGACATTAACAATCACTGCCTTCATGGAGCTTTCAGAAATAAACAGTGTGACTGGGAAAGGAGATGAAGTAGCTCAAATTAACTCTGTGAAGAGGTATTTAAGGAAGGCAATTAAAACTAATGAAAAAAAAGAGGATTAGGGTAAATGGCAGATTTGTATTTACCGGTTCCACTCCAGGGCTTTACCCTACTCTGAATCCTTTAGTTGAGAAAATGAAAATATACATATTATCATGTCCACTGTCAATATTTGTCATGTGATCATCCTATAGTGAGTATATCTTGAAGAATAATATCTTGAGATTTAGGAAAACTCTTGTGAACACAAAACATCCACAGTCATCGTCATCTTAATATTTATCCTTTTCCATTTTTGCTTTCAGAAACAGAAATTAACTTCCTGCTGAAACAAGCACTCACGATTGTTGGAACTCTGCCATTTACTTACATGTTAGAGAAGTGGAGATGGATGGTGTTTAAGGGTGAGATTCCCAAAGATCAGTGGATGAAAAAATGGTGGGAAATGAAGTAAGTAAATGATTATGCAATCAGCAAAATGTTTCCTCATGAGTTTGCTCTTTATTTAAAATCATTTTGTTGGTACGAACACACACATACCCCTGATAGCTGTATTTCATTGTCTCAGGGATTCCTAAAGCCTCCTGAATCCTCAGATGTCAGGAAGGGCTAAGGAGCTAACACCACTCCCACCATCCCTCACCCAATGCCTGGTGGGTGTTGGTGGCTGAATACCTTAGCGCCCTTGGCCTCAGGTGGGATACCTCTTGAGACGAGGCTCCACACTGAATCCTCCAGTTCCTTAATGTGGGTGAGCTCCAATCACCTGCAGTGGTAACTTGCCCGATAACACACTTTGGGGGCTGTTTTCCTTCCTTTCCCTGTCCCGTTTTTTCACTCCTTTGCTAACGTTTGCTGGAATCACGTTCCAGGGCCTTGTCTCTGCGTCTATTGCTGAGAGAAACCAATCTAAAATGGCTAGGATGAGGGTTCTGAGAAAATGCTTCACAGTCAGGATAACTGGGATTTGAACAGGTAAATCTTGAAAACTGGTGATGTGGGATTAAATATGTGAAAAACAGAGACGTGTGTTCAGCTAAGCGGAATGCCACCCCCCCCCCCACCCCAGGCCCACATGAATGGCGTCATTTTAACTTTTGTAGTCTGTATTTGGATGCCATGTCCTCAGATAAAATTCCCTTGCCTCTGTCCATACCTGGAGTCAAGTGACACTGTTTCATGCTCTTAAGTGGCATCACTCATTAAAATGTAATATTTATTTAGGACGTGATCCATTTTTAAATTCATTTTTATGTATTTTGCCCATTCTTTAAAACAAAATGTTGATCCCACATTTTAGAAAAAGCACGTGGGATCCGATGCTAGTCCTTTCAGGCATGGTCCTTGACCTCCCCAAATGTTTAGTCTGTGGCAGGATATGCAAAACTAAAGCACTGTAACGGGCGATGTTGTGCTGGGAGGGTGCAGGAGTCCATACCTATCTAAGTGGTGATCCAAAGCCAAAGTTGGGGGAGTCAGATGAGGAGAAGCATCTAAGCTGAGCCCCAAGAAAGATGTGGGAGGTAACTAGTTGTGTGGGGGGGGGAATACAGGGGATTCCAGCCTAGAGAGGACCTGGCAAGCCTGGGCAACTGACAGTGATGCATTTCCATGGTGGCAGCACCACGTTACTCACCACTGCACTGTGCCTGGCACATGCTGCTTTGAAATAGATGGGTTTTAGTTTTTATTTATTTATTTTTTTGAGACAGAGTCTCAAGCTGTCACCCTGGGGACTATAACAAACTAGTCAACACGCAGAAGTGGTCAATAGAAGGAACGAGGCCTATTGTACTGATACATACATGTGCATGTCCAGCCTATAAGAATTAGCTCACCTTAAGGAGGTGGTCAGTGTAGAGAGGTGGTCAGCTATGGAGAGTCGACTGAATTACCGAAGCTATGTTTACAGTGATCCCACAGTCATAAGGGACAAATGTATTCCTTTTAAATAATTCCAAATACGAGATTTCCCTACCTTTTTATTTTCGTGACTGGATTCTTTTGATTTCTCATAGTTTATTCTTAAAGTACATGGAATTAGACCCTTAAAGCGATTCATCTATGCATTAATTGTTCCTTTAGCCATTCAACAAATATAAACGAAGTCTTCCCTTATTGCCAGTAACGATGTTTGAACTATAGGGACGACCAAGACACAGCCCCAGTCTCTAAGAGCTCAAGTCTGCAGGGCAGGAAGGAGCTGCGGGTGAAAACAGCGGAACAGGGAGAGAAGTGGCAAAGGAGGCACGGCTAGACGTGGCTAAAGAATATGCAGGGGTTAGCTGAGCTGCAGAGTGGGCAGGATGTGGGCAGGTTTCTCAGAGGAGGGGTCATTTGACCTAGCCTTGGAGAAACCCTACGATTTCCACTTCAAAACTTCTGTCATCCTGGAGCACGTGAAGTGTGGCCCCCGACAAGAATTGGTAGGGCTTTCACTGAACATGTTTGGCCGTGTGATACACTTTATGAATTTTATTAAATTAGTGTTTTGAGGACATAGCTATTTTCCAATGGTAGTTTCAGGCCGAATAAAACAAACAGACTTAGAGATGGCCACACAATGGGCTTTACAGTCTGTTTTTTTTACACTGTTTCTATTTCACCTGACAACCAGTGCCAATATAAATACTATTGACTGAGGCATCCCTGTGCTCAACTCTACCTTCTCGTAACAGGTGACTCACAGCTAATGTATTTTTTTCTTTTCTTCCCAAAGGCGAGAGATAGTTGGGGTGGTGGAACCTCTGCCCCATGATGAGACATACTGTGACCCTGCATCTCTGTTCCATGTTTCTAATGATTACTCCTTCATCCGGTAAATGAGTTTTCTTCTATTTCATTCCCAGGGTTACTGGATAGCTGTGTTAATAATAAATAGAGATCAACAAAGTGATAATTATTCTTTCCATCTCCATTCCCCACCCCTTATGCTTAATACGGATGCTCCTTCACTTATGATGGGGTTACATCCCAGTAAACCTATCATAAGTTGAAAATATCTTGAGTCAAGAATGCACTTAATATACCTAAACCTATTGAACATCATAGCTTAGCCTCGCCTACTTTAAATGTGCTCTGAACACTTACATCAACCTATGGCTGGGTGAATTCATCTAATATAAAGCATATTTTATAATAAAGTATTGAATATCTCAAGTAATGTATCGAACACTGGACTGACAGTGAAAAACAGAATGGTTGTATGGGTACTCACCATTAATGGACAGCTGAAAGCAACATTGTAAAATGAAAAAACCAAGCAAACAAAAAAAACCGAACAACAAACCAAACCACGGGAAGTCACGGACTGTCTACATAGATGATCAATTTCAGTACAATTTAACCCAACATGATTTATTGGGCTAAATAAAACTTGTGTGATGCCCTCCCCCAATCATCAAGGATTCAATAGCATCATTGAGAGAAATCAAAGAATTCTTGTCTTCCCTCTTCTGGTAGAGTGTATCGTGTATCGTAACAGAAAGAATTTTTAACTTGATGTCCAAAAACATATGTTCTTCACCTATTGGCCCCAGATTTTGAATTTTTCTGGCCTCCGTTTCTTTGTTTGCAAAATGAACATAATATTATTGACCTGCCTAAGTATCAATTAGCATCAGTTCTATGAAAGGGCTAAAAATCTTGTAAAACACAAAACGAATGTGAGCTAACACTTACCAGAGTAATACTGCCTTGTTTATCCGCTGATACATACAGTGCACGTAGATGATGATGAATCTGTGGAGTTCATGGCTAGAGAATGAGGTTGACCAGCGTCTTTTTGGTTATTTGGGCCCTGGAACTTGACTAGATACCCTAATCTACACCTCTCCTACTGTAACTAAACTTGAGGCCGCTTTCCTGTTTCTTTGTCTCTTGTACAGGTATTACACAAGGACTATTTATCAATTCCAGTTTCAAGCAGCCCTTTGTCAAGCAGCTCAACATCAAGGTCCCTTGTACAAATGTGACATCTCAAATTCCATTGAAGCTGGGCAGAAGCTGCTGTAAGAAATGCCTCAAAATGTTGAAAGTCTCTTAATATTAGTTATTTCCATGCCTAGGCTTGAGTTTCATGTCTTTGTTCCAAAAAGACACTTTGGGGATACAACACATCCTCATCTACAAAGTAAACATTTCGTTTGGGCTGAGACAGGAACCCACACCATGCGTTGGCTGGCTGGAGCCGCCTCCTCTTTCCCTGCTGTAACTACAGAGCTCACTTTGCAGTAGTAATTGGAAAGAGAGAGAGATTGAGGGATGAATACCCCTATTACCACGCCTTTTCTTATTTGCCAGGAGAAAATTAGTTAAGTCAAAGGGAAGAAACACTAGATCATAGTTATAAATACATGTACATTTGGAATCCCTCAAAGGGGAAAAAAAAATCCCTTCTTCTTTTATGTAGCAATATGATGAGCCTTGGCAAATCAGAACCCTGGACCTTAGCGTTGGAAAATGTGGTAGGAGCAAGGAATATGGATGTCAGCCCCCTACTCACCTACTTTGAGCCCCTGTTCACCTGGCTGAAAGAACAGAACAGGAATTCTTTCGTGGGGTGGAACACCGACTGGAGTCCATGTGAGTGCAGTGGGTCGACGCGGGCATCTGCTCCCTCGGTCCCCTGTGGTCCCATTCTCATGAGGGTTGTGACACAGCTGAGTTTCTTTTCCCTCTATACATAAGCTGCTTCTGACTCTCTTATGGTGGCAGCTGTCATTGCTATTTTTTTGGTCAGTTCTAGACCTTTGCTTCTGTCTACTTCCATTTCTTTCTCCCAGTAAAGCTTTATTGTGATTTTATCAATGTTTCTTTACATCATTAGGCCTGCAGAGCCAAGTAATATACTAACTTGTGTCCTTCCTTATGCACTTTTTATTTGTCCCCAAGTTTCTAGTTGTTTCAGCGTTTTGGCAGACTAACTTGCCATCTACGTTGCGTTTGTTTTTTCCAAATGACTCCAATGTGTCTATTCTTTTCCACTGCATCCTTTCCTAGAGACTTCCTTCCGAGTCTTACATTTTCCTGTCTCAACCTGGATCACAGTTGTCATCCTGAGCACTTCCTTTGTTGTTCTCTTGGGTTGAATCTTCTTAGATTCCACATCTTCTTTCTTGCATTACCTATTGCTTTTCTGGAACACAGCCTCCAAGCGACTGTCTAAGCAAGAGCACACGGGGTAGGAGGATCAAGTATTCTCCAAGTGGTTTTAACCACACCCTGACTTTCATTTCCCTTGTGTTCAGCCCAGTATCTTCTTCCCACTCTCTGCCGTACCAGAATCCCAAATCTATCTGGGATTCTCTGGCTCTTTTGGGGTCTGTGCTACCTTTATGTATACATTTGGCCACAGCTTTCTGTTCCTGAGAAAGCAGTTACCCATTTCCCCTCATTTTCCAAAAGTGAGTTTATGCCTTTAAAAAATTCCTTTACTGTCACTTTAATGGGATCTTGGGAGGAGAAGGTAATAAACACGTGTGACCAGTCTGTCATCTGTAACCAGCAGCCTGTGATTTCTCTTTGATCAGATGCTGCCCAAAGCATCAAAGTGAGGATAAGCCTAAAATCTGCTCTTGGAGATAAAGCTGTGAGTGCATTTTCATTATTTTTTCAGCTCACTGTATTTGCTTGAATAGGACACAGTAAGCCCATTCCAGTGTGGTCTGAAAAAGTAGAGGCCACGTGGTTCTCTTCAAAACTGCAAGCCCCCAATTCTGGCCTTCAGCTTTGGATTTTTTGGGTTTTTTTGAGTAACTCATTTCTTTTCAGATAGGCTATGCCAACTTTTTATTGATTACTTTGAAGGTGTTATGAAGATCAATGAGAAAACATCTGTACCAAACCTTAAACCTCAAATACCCAATCCTTCCAAGGGACTCTTATCACTATCAACTTGTATTCAAGGGAGAGGATGTGGTTATATTTTGAGAAGTTGCCTAGGTTCTACTTCCAGAGATTCTGATTTAATTGCTCTGAGATGTGGTGCCAAGAGTTAAAGTTCCCCAGGTGATTCTAATTACAGCAAAGTTTGCGATCCACTGATGTAAAGATGCATTTTGTGGTAACAAAAACAGAAAATCATACTACATGTTTATGTGAATTACTTTAATAAGTATTGCTCTCTCCCAGACACTTGTTGCAGGTGATGTAGAAGTAGCAGGATTGAGTGGGAAAGAAGAGAGGCCTGCGTAGGTGCAGGGAGATGGGGATCAAAGGCCTGAGGGGGGCTGTGACACTTTAAAGGCTTTGCAGCGGCTACAAAAAATTGCTCTCTGCATTAAATGGGTCCAAAGATTGTCTTCCTACCTCCTTATTTTCCTAAGAAGTTAAATATTGTTCAAGACTCAACAATGCTCTTCGTATACTTTTAATAATAATAAGTCAGCAAAATATACATAACACAGGAGTAAAAAAACGTGAACATTTAAGAAAGAAAAATGAAAATGGAAGGGTATTGCTTTCCCAACTCTGAGAGTTCAAGTTCTTATTTCTTAATAATCATGGACTACTCTGTGGGATTATTTCTCTTTCTGCCACATTTTATTAGATTTTGCTTGGCCTTTTCAGGATCCTTTTCAATTACCTTTTTGTTTCTTGACATTTGTCCGCGTACTCTCTTCCCATGCAGTGAAGGATCGGCAAATGGTCTTCAGAGGGTTTGATGGTGTAACGTTCTAAGGCCAATTTACTAAGCAACAACTTGTTTGGATGAGACCAGAACTGTTCTTTTAGTGCCTCTCCACATCCGACCCAGAACATCTGGCCCAATCAAGCTATTTTATGGTGAAATCCAACTGGATTGTGATGGCATTATTTTGGGAACTCAGCCTTTACAATTAAAAAAAAAATGTGGCAATAGTAACAACATTAATAGTGTTATTATTCCTATTGGTGCAGCTCACTCCTCCAATCCTGGGAGAAGCCAAGCTGAAAGGAATGTAATAATTTTTTTGTGAAATTTTAAAACTTTTTTCCTGAAAGGGGAAGGAGAAACATAGACCAAACCTTGTGCCATTTACTGATCTCTTCTGCCATCTACTGGAGGAAAGAGGGAATGCTTCTCTCTCTCTTTTAATGAGTTTTCAAAGGCCATGCAAACACAAGCCATTTATCTGGCATTGGAAAACAAGAAAAAAACAGATTACCTTGCTGTTTACAAAGTGTTGTTTACCCGTTGAACTTCAAGTTTCTTTCACTTATAATATACAGTACATAGATGAGAACTTACTACAACAATAGTAAACACTCAGTTTGTCTATGATGTACAGACATTTACAGCAAAACCCACCACTTTTTTTTGGACTCCCATCTATACACCTATCCTCAGGGTGTTTGTTTCAGTTTACGTCAAACCAAAGTAAAAGGCCCAGAGAACCTAAGGGCTCCTAAAGCATGGGTGCCTAGCCAGTAGCATTAGCATCACCTGGGAGTTGGTTAGAGATGCAAATTCTTGGGTCTCATCTCAGGCTTTCTGAATAAGACGCTGGGGTGGGGCCCAGCACACAGCGCTTTAACAAGCCCTGCAGGGAATGCTGCCCGGCCCACGTGTGGAGGATCGCTGGCAATGACTATGGGGAATCTTTGGAATATTAAGGACAATGCTTGAGGAGTATCAGGTGTTAAAAGCATCCCACAGTCCCTACTGAGCAGCGTCTTTCTTCTGAATTTGCAGTACGAGTGGAATGACAATGAAATGTACTTGTTCCGGTCATCCGTGGCATATGCCATGAGGAAGTATTTTTTAGACAAGAAAAGTCAGACAGTTCCATTTGGGTGAGTTGATTTGCTGGGGTCTCCAGTCGCTCCCGCCAGCACCTCTTTATCCTCCTGAGTCTGAGGACATATTCTGCTTAAACTTTTCTTTAAGTGGAATGAAGAAAAACCTTCTACTAACTTTTACACTTCTCTGGCATTCTGGGATTTGGGCAACCCCACCGAGGGGAGGGTGTGGCTTATTTGGCTTAGACCGCAACAGCACCGTTCTTATTAAAAAGCTCTCACGCACTCTTCCCAACGCTCTCAGCCACCCTCAGCCCTGGAAGAGAAAAACTTCTGCCTCCCTTGAGCTTATATTCTAGTATGGATGTGTTTTGTGTGCGTGTGGAACATATATGTGACATGTAGTAAAATTCCCTGGTGATACATGGTAGGAAGAAAAATACGACAGAAAAGGGGCTGAGGAGTGCTGGTGCACGCGTGCACGTGTGTGTGTGTGTGTGTGTGTGGTGGGGCAGTTTAATTTTAACCAAAAATGTTAGAAGAGACTTCCCAAATATTTGAGCAAAGATTTGAAGCAGGAAACAGAGGCAGCAATGCAGACAATGGGGAAAGGCTCCCCTGAGGAAACAGCTGTGCAGACTCTAAGGAAGGAACGGTCTTAGCCTGTTGAAGGGGCAGGAAGAAGGTCAGTGTGGCTGGAAGGGTGTCTGCTAGAAGATGAGTAGAGGTGGCCAGGGCACAGTGGGGGCATTGCGGCAGGGGCAGAAGAGAAAGTGCATGTGGGCTTCAAAGGCCCACACTAGGGACTTTGGCCTTTATTCTGGGCAAGATGAGTAGTTATTCCCGGGCCATCGGCCACATGGGCTTGTTACATCATATAGCAAAGCCCACACATTCCCTTCACCCATGGGTGCGATATGACACTTTCTGCTGGGTGGGGGTGGGTCACCAGTGATTCCTTGCTCATTCTCTTAGTGCTTTCACTTTGAAATGTTTCCATCACTAAAAAAAAAAAATGTGGGTTTTAAGGCTGGGTGTGGTGGCTTATGACTATAATCCTAGTACTTTGGGAGGCCAAGGTGGGAAGATCGCTTGAGGTCAGGAGTTTGAGACCAACCTGAACAAGAGTGAGACCCTATCTCTATAAAAAATAGAAAAAGTACCTGGGCATAGTGGCGCTCACCTGTAATCCAGCTACTCAGGAGGCTGAGGCAGGAGAATGATTGAGCCCAGGAGTTTGAGGTTGCTGTGAGCTGTGATCACACCTCTGCCCTCAGGCCTGGGCAACAAAGTGAGACCCTATCTCAAAAAAAAACAAAGTGTGGGTTTTATATGGAGGCAAGACAAATAGTGCTAAGACTTGATATCCCAGCTTCTATGGAATTGATTTGATGTGCTTTGGGCAGGGTTAATTTTTTTCTGGTGATTACATCTTCTATTCCTCACCCTGTCCCTGTCCCTCTATCCTGTGATCCTCTCCCTAATCTCCTTTTCACCAGCAGGGGAAGTCTTCATTGTCTTTATCTGTGTTACAGGGGAAGATGTTTCTTTTGTTTCTCCACAGGGTGGAGGATGTGTGGGTGAATGATTTCCAACCAAGAATCTCCTTCACCTTCTTTGTCACCGCACCGAAAAATGTGTCTGACATCATTCCCAGAACCGAAGTTGAAGAGGCTATCAGGTGACGGTTTACTTTCAAACAAATCATATAAGGGCGAGGGTGTTTACTTTCAAACAAATCATCTAACAACAACAATAGGTAATGCTTAGTGTTCTTCCTATGTTTGAGGCATTGTTCTAAGCTATTTACATATTATACCTCATCCTGCAAATTTGGGTTTTAATTCCAGAAGGCTCCCATAGCAAGGGAATTGTCTTGATTTGTGTTTCCCCAGATAAATCTTTAGACAAGGATTTGTGTCTAAGTAGTTTATTCAGGAGGTGAGCCTAAGAAGCACTGATAGGGAAATGTGGGCAGGAGACAGAAAAGAGAAGGAAGACCAAAGATGGCATGTCGTCAAGCAAGTTACTCCCGTGGCAACAACAGCTCAGTCCTGCGGGACTTGGAGAGACCAAGTAGGATGCCTCAGAGGGTTGAGGGAGCCGGAGTATTGCTTCACTACTCCCATCAGTCATTGGCTGGGCACTGCTTCCAGGTGGCATTCATTCCCCAGCAGTTTGGCCTGCAGGCAAAAATATTCTGAGCATGCTCTCAGGCAAAGGGAAGGAGGTGCTGGCCAAAGGAAGTCTGGCTAGCACGTGTGGAAAACAGCAAGTGCAGAAAGGGTATGGACAGGTACTGCCATCATTTGCTGTAGGGACTTTGATGCAGGATTCATTTAACTGCCCGAAGCCTGAAACACGGTGGGCCAGCACAGAGTTCTGGAGACACTGGTTGGCTTCTACACTAGGAGAGGGCCTTGCTAGGAGCAGTGACTATTAAGAGGAGATGGTTTGTCCAATTTGCCTCCACTGTTTCCCACAACATGCAGCAAGAGTGAAGAATTGATCAACCATATGACTGTTCCCTTTGTCCTTAAACAAAACAAAACAAAACTTAATATACCCACCGCCACTGGGCAGCTCACTAGGTGGCGCTGTTGAGCTGCATCCAAGTCCTGCTTATCTCCGGAAGCTGATTTAAGACCTGCTGAAGGGTGTGCCTAGAAAATCTAGCTTGGTTTGGGTTATGACCCAACCATGCCCAGAGACTCACTCATTACCTCTAAAACCTTTTGTCTGAGAGAAGAGTACCAGCTGAGATCCCCAAGAAAGAGCTCAGCCCTCCTGTATACCCAGCTGCAGGCCGCAGCTCAAACTTCCTGCTCTCAGGATGACTCTTTTTAGATCTTTTCAGGCTAAGGTTGCTTGGGGTTACATGGCTAATTCTGCTCTGACCTCTCTCCTTTTTTGGTGGAGTCAGACCACCTTGGCCTTCAATCTAGAATATTTTCCGTTTCTTTTTTCTTTTTTTTTAATAATCTTCATCCTTTTGCTTCCATAAATTTCAGCCATTTCCCTTTCCAGTGCTGAAGAAGTTGGCAAACTCCCTTTCCTGTGCTCCTCTCCAGGGCTGCCTCCAAATGCCAACATCTTTTATTTGGAAAATACTCCTTCAAGGACATGGCTATAGGATGTGATTCGTTTATAAAGAGGTGTATCCAATTCTCCTTTCTCATGATTTTATATGAAAATCATTGTCAACCTACTCTGACAGAAAGAAAATTCTTGCTGAATATGCTCACTTTGTCCTTAAACACAGTAGTCCCAAATGAACAAATGTCAGCCATTTGCACATTTCCACACTTGCAATTCAGTTTTCCAATGAGGCTATTGACAAACCTAACGTGTGAGTTGCAAGATATGAAAGGTGCATAGTTATCAAAAACTCATATCTCTTATGTGACCGATAATCTCCTTTGCTTTTATTATGATTATAGGCATACATCCTCCTGATAAGCCTTGTCAGATCCTTTCAGGAGTATTGATATAAGGAGTGAATAACTACATGCACTTTTATTTTGCCTAAGTGTTCCTTTGCTATGTTTTCCTTTTGTGAACAGGATGTCACGAGGCCGTATCAATGATGCTTTCCGCCTGGATGACAATAGCCTCGAGTTTCTGGGGATTCAGCCAACACTGAGTCCTCCTTACCAGCCGCCTGTCACCATATGGCTGATTGTTTTTGGAGCTGTGATAGGACTGGTAGTGGTTGGCATTGTCATCCTGATCGTCACTGGGATCAGAGATCGAAGGAAGTAAGTGACCTTTCCTAGATTTATCTCTCTTAAACAAAAAAGTTTAGGAAAACTAACTGGAAAATTTGCAATAAGTAGTAGGTTGTATAGGCCAATTTTGTACCTAAATATCCCCTAGAAATTGACCAGATGTAATTAGCATTTCAATTTCCTAACAAGGCCATGTATTAGATAACCGGCCTGGGGTTTATTAGCACACCATAGTAAACTACATCCTAGCCACGATGTCAGTTCCCTACTGCAAAGAGACATTGCATATATAGGTGTATGGGTTCCTTGGCTGGGAAACAAATGAATACAGTCCCTTCCACCAGGGGCAAGGTGAATGAATGTATCAATGAATGGATACAGTCCATTCATGGAATTGGTGCCTAGGAAATTCTATACCCTGAGACTAAAGGCCTAAAGGAGGAGATGGGGAAAGACCGGGAGAGAAATGGAGAGAGCTTCTCTCTCCCCACTTGAATTCTCTCCCTCTACGAGGAGCTTTAGGGTTTTCTGTAAATAAATTCTGTCTTACCACTGGGGGGTAGGTGGGGGAATAATGTAATGAAGAATAATAAAATACATGTATAAATAAAAAAAAAAGAGACATTGCAAACTCAACAGGGGTGGGTGGACTCAGGGGATTGTCCTCATTGCTAAATACTTCTTACTCTAGAAGTGATCCTACAGATTGGTGATGGGTTTGAACTGTGAAATCATTCAAGAATGAGCTCTGAGATTTGCATTAAATTGATACTTTTTAAACACCTTCATTTCTCCTTAGGTAGCTCAGATTCCATATCATCTCCTTAATTCATGGTCAGCCATCCTGTAATTTGTTCTTGCGTTGAAGATCAAAGTTCATTGAGAACTTAAATAACTAGAGACCCAATTTCTAGTCTTGCTTTGTCACTGAATATTTTTCTGACTTTGAGAGATATTGACTTTTGGGGCTTATGTAATGAAAGCTAGTATTTTGTGGCAACTAGCAAAACTCTATACACATCTCAGGTTGTTTAAACATATTATTTGATTGAATCTCTATTTGTGTTAGTCTATTTTGCTCAATTTTCTTCCTTATAGAAATTTTTAGTTCCTCCAAATAGCTTTATTTTGAAAATTAGGCATTGAATAGATAATATATTCAAATGGCTAAAAAAAAATACACCATGGTACATAAAGTTTCCCTGTCATCTTTTATCTCCAAGTTCCCTTCACAAAGCCAACCAAAATTATCAATTTCTTGGAGATATATAAGGTGTTTATATGTCTTTTTTCATTATATAATGTTAGAAGTTCACACAATGTTCTATATATTCTTTTATTTTCCATTTAATGTGTTTTGGAGATCATTCAATATTAGTTGAGCAAAGGGCTTCCTTCCTTTTTTTTCTGGCAATATAGTTTCCCATTTTATGGATGGACCATAATTTTGTTAACCTCTATTAATGAACTCTTGTTGTTTCTAAATGTTTGTGTTTGTAAAAAAGTTGCAACAGTTTAATATAGGCAATTTCCTGTATGTGCCAATATATCTGTAAGATTCATCCTAGCAGTGGGAAAGCTGGCTTAGAGCATCTGTGAATTGCTAATTTTGATAAATATGGCCAAGTTACCCTCAAGAGAAGCTGTACCTAATATTAACAATTCAGCCTTCTTAACACAGATTACCATCAAGCTCTTTGATCTGCATCAGTCTAGGGTTGGTAAAAAGTATCCTTCTAACATCACTATAGTAAGGTGACTTCACTTTATTTAACAGGAAAAATCAAGCAAGAGGTGAAGAAAATCCTTATGCCTTTGTGGATCTTAATAAAGAAGAAAATACTGTAGAATCCCAAAACGGCGAAGATATTCAGACTTCCTTTTAGAGAAATCCTTTTCCTTCTGAGGTGCTTTTATTGTGTATTAATGTTAATTTCATGGTACAGAAATACGAGATTGTAAGGATGTCATTAGGTATCAAAGCTATGGAATGGTTAGAAAAAGTTGTCCAAAGACAACACAGCTGAAGAGCAAGCACCTTTGCTAACACTGCTTTTGCTATTTATTTCTGTTTTAGGATTTAACTTTTGCTCTGTTTTCCAATAGAGATGTTTATATTAGAGAATAAAGGATGTTTTTGGCTTCATGGGCTGTTCGGGCATAATGTAAATGCAAATGCAAGTGTCTGTTGGGTTATCAACTGGAGTTGATAACAAAGAAGATATATCATGGGAGGAAGTATTGGACCTTGTATGGAATCTGGATGGCTCACTTATAAGGACAATGCCTGGGAACTGGGGGCTGTGGGGACTGAGTACAGCATACACTGTTCACTTTAACCCAAGTGTAAAGGATGGCATACTTTCTTTCCATTAATTTAGTCCATGTACCATATTGATTTGCTCACAGTGATGCTTGGAGTTGACCAGGCTTTCTTCAGGGTGACAGGTCTAAAGAAGAGAGAATTCAGTGAGCAGGTAGAATACATCATTTTTTCACTTTCAAGCTGCTTGATCAGTATCTCCCTGATAACTCAAAAATAGTACCAGGGGCCTCCATGAACTCCCAGAACATGCCTTGTTCTTTAACAGTGGAGTGAGTGGAAATTCCAATTGTTTTTTACCCTCTGAAGTGGGAACCCAGTCTCTTAAATCTTTTGTATTTGCCTACATCGTCTGAGCAGGGCTGAGCACAAAGTGGACACTCGATAAATACCTACTAGATTTGCACACTCCTGTGGTCTTATGCATACTCATGTGCTGGGGCTTCTGTCCATTCTATCTGCTTTTCACTTCTATGGACAAAGTTGTTGTCTGAGCGTGTGGGACCCTTAACCTCCCAAATGTCTTGGGATATATCACAAATTCTCAGATTGTTTTATTGTACAAAGCAGTTGTAAAATCAGTCCAAAAAATGTGTTCAGAAACCAAACCTGATACTGCTTGTGTATTCTCAGAATCCCTAGCCCAATTCTGAGCATAGCATCTACTATATACCTAAAGATTAAAACTAGATTAAATAAATGAACATATCTAAACTCTACCCATTAACTCACTCTCTGTGGTGACCAGCATAATGTCAGAGTGACCTTGGACTTATTTAGCCAAGTCAGGGGAGGATAACTTTCATAATCATTATAAAATAGCTTCAAGATAACTAATCAATCGGGTTCATATGAGGCTCTTTGATGTCTTTTAACTATCCGATACTTGGGTAGCAAAGATAGAGTGCTTTGTCATTTCATGAGATCCATGCCCCTCCAAACAAGTTTCCTTATGCCATCTGTATCACCATCTTGCCATTCTTTGAACCCACAGCTTTAGACAACATACAATAGCATTTCCTCTTTGGCTAATAACCATTTTATCAATACCCTTTTATTTTGCATCGTATGTCTCATCTTCCCCAATATATCATGAAAATCTTCTGCCAAGCTACTGCCATCTAAAAGTTCCATGTAATTGTCACATTCTCCTTATAAATTTCCCAGTCCTTGTCTTGATTCAACACAGTGCAAGAATGATCTCTACAGGAATGAATTTTATCACCTTCAAAAGAGCCTCCCCAGCCACGAAAAAAGACCCATAGGCATGTGATACAGTGTTTAGTCGTAACACGGAAATTAGAAAGATCTTGTTTTCATAATTAACTTTGGGATTTTCATCAGTACAGTCCTCACGTTGACCATCTGGGGAAGCTGGTACAACAGCCTCCCCTGAAGAGATGAAAGACCCTCTATAAAGAGGGTCTTATACTTAGACCTAGGATAGGAGTCAGAAAACTATGGCCAATGGACCAAATCATGCCCACCACCTATTTTTGTAAGGCCTATCATGTAACTAAGCATGATTTATACATTAAGTGGTTCAAGAAAATAAAAAACTATTTCATGACAGGTGGAAATTAAGATGAAATTTAAATTCCAATGTCCAAATACAGCCACACCCATTCATTTTCATATTGTCTATGGCCGCTTTCACACTGCAAAGCAGAGCTGAGTAGTTGATGTAGAGACAGTATGGCCCACAAAGCCCTTTGTAGACACTGCTGATCCCTGGGCTATAAGAAAGGAAGGATTAAATGAAATTGCAAATGTGAAAGGGCCTTTGTGGAGCTCAGAGACACAGGAACATTTGTTTGTGGAATCTGAAGCCACTCACTGAGTGTTCTCTTCCTGGGAATTAAGCTATTTGTTATGGTGTGGTGAGTGGGGTTGATAGACGTAATAAGGTCAGAAAAGGAAGATGCTGGGTGGCACCTGTGGCTCAGTGAGTAGGGTGCTGTTCCCATATACCAGAGGTGGTGGGTTCAAACCCAGCCCCAGGCAAAAACTGCAAAAAAACCCCAACTCCCCCAAACAAAACCCTGTGTATGTGAGTGTAAAATATGCGTTGCATTATGTGTAAAATAAATAAAATACATGAAAGAAAAGGAAGATGCTACCTTCACCCTTCCCTGGGATCTCTCAATGAATATTTTCCCTCATTTAGAAATCCACTTCTCTCCCAGGTTAGGTAAAGATGAGGCCTTAGGTCCAGTCTCTCTTCTTCATAACCCGCTCTCAAGTTAAAATGAAAACGGAGAAACTCAACTTTCTAATTCTATGTTGGAATATTTCTTTTAATTAACTCAAATAGATATGATATGAACTTTGCCAGACCCTCCTGGCTTAGTGTTTGAGTTTTGGTAGAATAGAAAAGGCTCAGCAAGACTGGGGAGCATTGCATCTGCTGGAGTTGGCCTAGTGAATGCTTTACCTAAACTTGCTCTCCAACTTGCCCTTCAGTTTCTCACCGTATGGTCTGCCTTTTTCTTCACTCCCAAGAGAGCACAGGTGAACTCTTGTCTTCAAATAAAGAGAATAAATGCTGGATATCACCACTAGACACAGTTAAACAGCATTTAAAAAAATTATTACAAAATTATGTGTTATAAAAAAAAAATTATGTGTTATAAATAGTATTGGTATTGTTCGTTTACTTGGCTCCTCCTCCTAGCATCCCTGGACTTCTCTTCTGAAAACCCCCTAGTACCTGGACCTAGGATTAAGTCTACTGGTACATTAAATCCTTGCTTGACTTGATTTTTGAAGCTAAGCTTCTAAGCAAGGCTTTGGCATCTTTTCATAGTAAACAATTCTTCGTTGTTTGAATTTTTGCAACATGCACATATTGCTTTTGTTATAAAGAGGATTATTTTTAGAAGATCAAATATACAGAAATAAGGAGAGGAAAGCAAAATGATCTTCAAGAAGGAGATCAGAAAGACCCAGCTTGAGCATGAGATCATTCTCTGATCTGACCTGAGGAGGTTAACGGTCTGTGATGCAGGAAGTGCTGGCGCCCCCTACCTGACTTGGGACCATTGAGAAGGAGGGGTTGTGTCATTTATTTTTTTTTATTAAGTTATTTGTACATAGATCATACATACATTTATGCCATTATGGGATTCGATGTGTTGATTATTTGTACAAATTGGAGTGCTTACATGCTACTAATTAACATAGCTTTCACCTCATTTACCCAATTACAGCATTAAGACATTTGTGTTCGACACCTGATAGGTCCAACTTGTACTTGCAGTATGCTCCATAGGTGTGGTCCCCCTACTAACCCTCCCTCTATCAACCCACCCCTCTCCCTTGGTTGTGTCATTTCTTCCTTCTTTTTCCTTGGGTAGGAAAGGACACGAACGCAGTCACTACTAAATACATAAGTGTATACATGCCATGGTGATTATTTTCAGAGTGACATTTCAATGTAAGTTGAGATTTGCGTTCCTCTGTACAAATTAGAAGACTATTAACAAATGCCATTCTCTGCTGAAATGTAGGAATCACTAATGAAGTGGGGACATTTGCACTAGCTGGCAGGCAAGGGAGGGAGTGGGATTTGCGTTCCTCTGTACAAATTAGAAGACTTAACAAATGCCATTCTCTGCTGAAATGTAGGAATCATTAATAAAGAGGGGACATTTGCACTAGCTGGCAGGCAAGGGAGGGAGTGGGATGGGAGGATTATTAACTCATATCTTGAAAATAGCAGTAGGGCTTAATTGGGATGCCTTTTCATGGAATAGTGCCCTCCACATAACCATTGTCTCTCCCTTCTTGATCTTATAGAAAAGACAATGGGAATACTCCAGAAGAAATTAAAACCAACGGGTTCAGCAGCAATGGGTGAAGGAGGGCATTCCCAGGACCAGTTTTAAAGCTAACATACATCATAGTAATAGCGATGAAAAGCGAAAATAGAACTTCTGTATCTCTGGGATAAGATAGAAGACTGAAATAGAAACTTCAGTTAACAAACTAGCCAGGACCTCTAGAGCCCAAAACTCAAGGACTTAAAATGACTAGAAAGCAACAATACAGCCAGTTCTAGAAATAAGACCATGTTTCCCCTAAGTTGAGATTCATCATGACTAAGAAAGTGGGCATCAAATTGTATCTTAGCATCTTTTAAAATTTGCTCCACATAAAAGATATTTAATATATTATTTAATAATATTTAACTTTAGTTGTATGTTTTATACATGATGACGTGAGGAGTCATTGTTCTAATCTGGATAGCAGATGAGGATTGTGCCATTTGGATTGAATGATAGACCACCTAATGATGCCCCACCATGGAATGAGGTCCCCTGGGGAAGTTCAGAATGACTGCATCAGTGACATCTGGGAGCTCGTTGAAAAGACAAATTAGCAGGCTGCACTGAGGCCCCCTTTGCCAGAAGCCCTGAGGTAGTTCCTAGGAATCTATGTTTTAATAAACTCTCCATTTGGTTCTCATGCATGCCAAAGTTTGAGAACATTGAAATCTGAAGGCAAATGTCCAAATTTCTGTACTCGATAGTATATTTAATTATCATGATAATGACAGTGTAAAGAAACAAATAAGCAACAAATAATTTTTCGATTCTGTTCAATCTTTACATATGATACACACTCTCTCACTATTGCCATCTGAAAATGTGCTTCTGCTATAGGCTGAAAAGTGTTATATTAAGAGCAGCATAAACAAAATGACTAATTTGACCTCAATTTCAAGGAATGATTTTGTTTCCTACTGTGTTCATTTCTAAATAACATAACAGACAACACAGAGAACACTCTTAAGAACTAGTTAAATTACTTCGTGCCTTGCTACGTTCCTTCAGAAGAATGAAAATATTGACTAACATCTATATTCATTTTCATCAGCACTCCTAATTTCTTTTTCAAGGCTTGTCTTTTTCTAGAAGTGGTTCAATGGAAGATAGGAGCTGCTGAAATGTTGGACGCTTTTCCGGAAGCTAAAAAAAGAGAAAAAATGCAATGTTTTAGATGATGAAACTTATGATTAAAGATAACATAAACAAAATATTTATACCTCAGTCCAAAAGCTAGCAACTTTTGAAATGTGGAAACACTACAGACATTTCTAACTGGGGTCAGAAACAAAACTAGGAAGACTACTATATCCACCACTATTGATGTTGTGTTGAAGATAATAGCCAATGCATTGAGAAAGTGAAAGTAATCAGAGCCTCAGGAATTGGAAAATAAAAAGTGTATGTATTTGCCAAGGGCATGATTTTATATGTGGAAAACCCAAGAGTATCAATGATAGAATCAACCCAAATAATGAAGGAGTTGCCAGGAGAGCGAGCTATAAAATTAGCATACAAAATCAATAGCCTTCACATCTACTTACAGTGACAAGGTAGAAGATACCATAGAAGGAAAAGCCCACTTACAATAGCAATAGCACCAAACTAAAATACTTTAAATATGTACCCCTGGAATGAAGAAAATGTGAAAACACTGTTGAAAAATACAAATGTAGACTTGAAGATATAAAAAAAATCTCTTATTCTACACTAGGACAAGTCAATAGCATAAAGACGTTACATTTCCCAAGTTAAACTAGAAATAAATACAATCTCAAAAATACAGATGAGTTTGTTTCAAGCTAAACAAATTGATTCTTTAGTTTATGGATTTTTAAAATATGCAAAAATGGCTAGAAAGTAATAAAGAAAGGTAATCAATGAGAGATGCCAGTCTACCTGGTATTCAACATATCATATCTACACTGCTGATAAAATCACAGCAGTGTAGAGCTAGCACATGAACAGAGATATCAAAGAACAGAAGGGGAAGTCCCCAATGAAACGCAAATACTTATGGAAAGTTAGTATAATACTAGGGTGGCATTTCAACACTTAAAGTAATATCTCAACCCTGGAAATAACATGGTCTTTTAATAAATAGTGTTGCCAACAAGTGGATAGTCATAAAATGGTATCTTTGGAGCCACATTTCATGCTATATTCCCTAACAAACACAGACTAGACCAGAGACCTAAAAGGAAAATAATGAAACCAAAGAAGTACTAGAGGAAAATCTCCGTGAATTCCATTATAATTTGAGCATGGGAAAGCCTATTTAACTATGACTTGATTTCCAGAAACAATAAAAGCAAATATTTCTATATCTAACTATGTTAAAAAAAAAAAAAAAACTTTTGCGGGTGGCGCCTGTGGCTCATCGAGTAGGGCATTGGCCCCA
>CAUYON010085428.1:0-11040 GCA_963573935.1 Arctocebus calabarensis
GCCCTTGGTGGAGTGCTGTGGAGTCACAGCTCACAGCAACCTCCAACTCCTGGGCTTACGCGATTCTCTTGCCTCAGCCTCCCAAGTAGCTGGGACCACAGGTGGCCGCCACAGCATTCAGCTAATTTTTGATACAGTTTGGCCAGGGCCAGGCTTGAACCCGCAGCCCTTGGTATATGGGGCTGGCACCCTACTCGCTGAGCCACAGGCGCCGCCCTGTTTTAAAATTTTTAATGGCTTTGAATATTGTAGTCTCTTTTATAAAGTACAAGTTATATGGTCATTTGTGTTTGTTTGTTTGTTTGTTTCTTTTTTTTTTAATGGTAAAAGCAGGTTTTTTGTGTTTTTTTTTTTGAGACAGAACCTCAAGCTGTCACCCTGGATAGAGAGTGCTGTGACATCACAGCTCACAGCAACCTCCAATTCCTGGGCTCAAGTGAGTCTCCTGCCTCCGCCTCCCAAGTAGCTGGGACTACAGGCACCCGCCACAACGCCCGGCCATTTTTTGGTTGCAGCCTTCGTTGTTGTTTGGCGGGCCCGGGCTGGATTTGAACCCGCCAGCTCAGGTGTACGTGGCTGGCGCCTTAGCCTGCCTACAGGTGCCAAGCCTGTAAAAGCAGGTTTTAAAATTGAATATGTAATTGATCATAATTATATAAAAAAATTATGTATAGAGAAAGAAAAATATGTAAAGAAAATATAGGCAGATATTCACAGTAGTTATAAGAACTGGGGATATTTTCTTTTTCTTCTCTACTTTCTTTGGATAATTTATAATGTACTTCTTAATGCATTTTTTTTCAGATTTGTCTGTTTATAAGCATGTCCTTGAACTCTTGATTAAAGTAAAGAGTACCAGGCTCTGGCCGGGTGAAGTTGCTCCCACCTGTAATCCTAGCACTCTGGTAGGCCAAGGCAGGTAGATTGCTTAAGCTCAGGAGTGTGAGACCAGCCAGAGCCAGAGCAAGACCCCTACCCCTATCTCCATAGAAAAACTAGCCAGGTGTTGTAGTGGGTGGCTGTAGTCCCAGTTACTTGGAAGGCTGAGACAAGAGGATTGCTTAAGCCCAAGGGTATGAGGTTGCTGTGAGCTATGATACCAAGGCACTCTACCAAGGGCTACAGAGTGACACACTGTCTCAACAAAAAAAAAAAAAAAAAAAATTACCAGGCTCTTACTTTCTCTAGAGAGTCAGGCAGAGGAATTATTCTAAGTGATGCTTGTGACCAAGATGTTTTGGGAAACTGGCCAAGCATGGTGGTGTGTGCCTGCAGTCCGTGCTACTTGGAGGCTGAGGCTTGAGTATAGGAATTTAAGGCTGTAATGAGCCAAGAGTGTGCCTGTGAATAGTCACTGCACTCCAAACTGGGCAACATAGCATGACCCTGTCTCTAGGTTTCTCTCACCTCTGCTCCTTCACAAAAGGGAACACTTCCAACTCTTTTTGGAAATGCTCTAAACATTCTCTTTAAAAAGGGGGAGATGAGTGGTACCTGTTGCTCAAAGGAGTAGGGCGCTGGCCCCATATGCTGGAGGTAGTGGGTTCAAACCCAGCCCCAGCCAAAAACTGCAAAAAAAAAAAAAGGGGGGGGAGGGGGGAGACACCCATAGCTCAGTGGTTAGTGTGCCGGCCATGTGCTCCAGGTCTGGTCGCTTCTTCTTAAAAAAGATTTATGAGACAGTGTTATAATTGGACTGGAATGGCAGTAAGAAACATTAAAAATATACCTCTAAAAAAGTAAAAGAGAAGTTTAATCATTTACAGCAGAATCAAATCCTTTTGGGGAATGGGATGGAAGAAAATAAATGTTTAGCATTTAAAAGAAAGGTCCAGTTCCCTCAGTCATCTGATCAGAGTGACATTTGAGGCTTCTAATACTGGGACATTTAACCTAGTGTTCATTCCCACGTCCCTTATTTGTGTTATTCCTCTGGTCTTTATTCCTTCAGCATGAGCTCATCTCCCGTAGATCTTACTACTGCTTCATCCTCTGATCCCTAATTTCATTTTTTTGATGTTATTTTAGATCTTCTGTTAATATAACACACTTAAGAAAGAAGAACACCTCATTGTTGTTGAATTATCACACTTCATTTTCAGTTAACTTTTACATAACAAAAACTAACTATCAAAAGGCAAACTTTTGGGCGGTGCCTGTGGCTCATTGAGTAGGGCGGTAGCCCCATATACCAAAGGTGGCGGGTTCAAACCTGGCCTCGGCCAAACTGCAAAACAGAAGAATAGCTGGGCGTTGTGGTGGGCGCCTGTAGTCCCAGCTACTTGGGAGGCTGAGGCAAGAGAATCGCCTAAGCCCAGGAGTTGGAGATAGTTGTGAGCTGTGTGACGTCACAGCACTCTATCGAGGGTGATAAAGTGAGACTCTGTCTCTACAAAAAAAAACCAAAAACACAAACTTTTGCTGATAGGAGTTGCTCATACCTGTGGTTCTTAGCTACACAGGAGGCTGAGGCAAGAGGTTTGCTGGAGGCCAGAGGCCAGGAATTCAAGACCAGCTGGGCAACTTAGTGAAATCCTGTCTCTTAATAATAAAAAAATAAAAAATAAGGGAAGACAAACTTTTTTTTTAGCATTGTCACCTATAGTGGGCAAACTCAAACTGGTAATGCTTACCTGTTTGGCATATGGGGAAACTAAGACAGAGAAAAGATAAGGAACCCTAAGGAAAAAAGTAGTCTTATAATCTTGGTATTTCCAACTCTCAGTCAGCAAGAGTTCATTGCGGTTTGTCACTGTTATCTCTCCACCAAACTCCAGTTTCAGGACAAGAAAGCAAAAGTCTTTCAAAGAAAGTATAGCAGTGTTTAGTGTAGTCACTCGGGAAAAGGGGCCACATTTGGTCAAGCCTGACACGCAAGTGTAGGAATGGAAGATTAGATTTCAGTGGGTGAAACAGGAGGTGACTGTATGAGCTGGGGGGGTGGGAGGAAAATAAGAAGATGCCCTGAGTTGAAAACTTAGTTTCCTCTGAGCACAAAAACCAGAGCACAAAAATCAGACTTACGGCTGGTGGAGGTAGCCTGTGCTACTTAGATGGATTACAGTTTCCACCTTGTAGACTCGGATTAGTGATCAAGAACATGAACTTTGGGGTCTGGAGACATGGATCCACCACTTCCTGCCTGGTCAACTTGGACCAGTTACTTAATCTTTCTGTGCCTCAGTTTCTTTGTCTATAAAATGGAGATAGTAATAGCTATTTAAGATTTTTGCAAGGATTTAAATTTAGCAACTTAGTGCCTGCAAAATGCTTAGCACATTGTCTGGCATAGAAACGTTTGATGATTGGGGCAATTATAACTAACTTGAACATCCAGAGATACTACCCAGAGCACTCCATGCCTGTTAAAAGAATAAACGTGGTGCCTATGACTCAACGGGCTAAGGTGCCAGCCACGTACACCTGAGCTGGCAGGTTCGAATCCAGCCTGGGCCCACCAAACAACAATGATGGCTGCAACCAAAAAATGGCCAGGCATTGTGGCAGGCGCCTGTAGTCCCAGCTACTTGGGAGACTGAGGCAAGAGACTCGCTTGAGCCCAGGAATTGGAGGTTGCTGTGAGCTGTGATGCCACAGCACTCTATCCAGGGTGACAGCTTGAGGCTCTGTCTCAAAAAAAAGAAAAAAAAAAAGAATAAATGTAAACCTAAAGAATGTGTTTGCATGTGGACATCACCCTGTTCAAATTAGTTATGGTCAGAACCAAGATGAAGAAAATGAAAATAACAGATACTTCTAAGAATCCACTCAGATAAGATTTAAATGTTATTTAAAGGTAAATTTTGTTCAGAGTAACAGTCATGCCTTGAGATGGTTAGAAGCCAAAAGCCATGATGACAGCTGGCTGGGCCGGCCTCCTGTAGACTCCCGAGTTCCTGGTTCAGCGAGGCCCTATGTAGCCTGCCATCCTTTCCCTGAGGAGTGGGGCAGCCACAGGAGAGGCAGAAACACCTTGCCTGTCCCTCCAGAGCTAGCCTGGTGGGAATGATTAGCACAGATCTGTCCCACGGTGGGGTACCTCCAGAGTCAGGTTGCCCTTAAATTAATCTCTGGATGCTTCTGCATGACCTTTTGGCATTCAGTTTTGTTCTGTCATTACTAAAGCCCTTGTTGATACCTCCTCAGTCCTCTCTTTTGCGATTTCTGAAGTGTAACATACAGCATTTCATCCTCTCCCAGACACACAGACACCAGCAGCGCCAATAGCCCAGCCACAACACCAGGTCTCTGCCAAGCACTGAGGCACTCATTTCTTATGACTGAGGGGAATGCCACGTTTACAATGGGTGTGTCATTGGGTCTGCATTAGCTTGGACAAGCTGCAGTTTGAAGAACAGATGTTTCCCCACCTAAGACGTAGTTTTTTGCTGTTAACAGGTACTTGTACTATTTGGCAGAGCGGTAAACATTTTCCCTCTTTCTTACCTCTTGAATTTCTTCCGTGATCATAAAATCACACCGAAGATGATGTTCATCATGTGGTTTAGTGGTAAGTCAAATCTTAAGTAGACAGATGAGAAAATGCCTTTTATAAAGGTGCACACCAGGCAGAGAGATCATGTGGGTATCTGCTAGAGCCCTTTGAAAACTTCTTTGCCGCATGAACCAAAAATAATAAAATCTCCCATTTAATAGGCACTCACTGTCATCAAGATGGTGCCCCTCTCCACAGTGGCATGACGTGGGTGAAGCTGAGGTTTCAAGGGGCAAAGGATGTGCTTAGGATCACGTGACCACTGGGGGTAGGGCGGATTCGCCCTTCCTTCTGGTCACACTTTCCTTGGCAGGACAGTGCCGGCCAGGGCCAGCTGTGTGTGGCTCAGCTCTGTGTTTTCTAGGCTGAAGTAATAGAGGGCTCAAAACTAAAAGGGTGAAAGTTGAAACATTTTGGCACTACATGTTGGTTCTGGATGTTCTCCTGCTTAGTCACAAAGTTCTTGTAGGTTAATATGAATGTTTCAGCCACTATTGTCACTTTTTCAAGGATGGAAATGAATTCATAAATCTTTGGCTCAAATTTATTCTTGAGAAATACATATAGTTCGTTATGCTTTCTTGTTTAAATAGAATTAATATTTTCTGTGTGGGTTAGGATATAGCATCATGCATTATAATTTCTCTATCCAAGCATGTCTATAAATCTCTCTCAGATTTCTCTTCTTTCTAAAGACCATGTTTGAAAATGTATGTGTTTGGGGTGGTGCCCATAGCTCAGTGGGTAGGACACCAGCCACATACACCCAGGCTGGCGGGTTTGAACCTGGCCCAGGCCAGCTAAACAACAATGAAAACCTCAACAACAACAAAAAAAAGCCAGGCATTGTGGTGGGTGCCTTTAGTCTCAGCTACTTGGGAGGCTGAGGCAAGAGAATTGCTTGAGCCCAAGAGTTTGAGGTTGCTGTGAGCTGTGATGCCACAGCACTCTACCTAGAGCAACATAGTGAGACAGAAAGAAAGAAAACGTAGGTGTTTAAAAAAAAACACAAACACAGGCAGTGCCTGTGGCTCATTTAGTAGGGCGCCGGCCCCATATACCAAAGGTGGTGGGTTCAAACCCGGCCTTAGCCAAACTACAAAAAAACAAAAAACTAGCCGGGCGTTGTGACAGGCGCCTATAGTCCCAGCTACTCGGGAGGCTGAGGCAAGAGAATCGCCTAAGCCCAGGAGTTGGAGGTTGCTGTGAGCTGTGTGACGCCACGGCACTCTACCGAGGGCAATAAAGTGAGACTCTGTTTCTACAAGAAAAAAAAAAAAAAAAAAACACTGGCTCGTCGCCTTTGGCTCAACGGGCTAAGGGCGCCAGCCACGTACACCTGAGCTGGTGGGTTCAAATCCAGCCCAGGCCACCAAACAACAATGATGGCTGCAACCAAAAAATGGCCAGGCGTTGTGGCGGGCGCCTGTAGTCCCAGCTACTTGGGAGGCTGAGGCAAGAGACTCACTTGAGCCCAGGAATTGGAGGTTGCTGTGAGCTGTGATGCTACCGCACTCTATCCAGGGTGACAGCTTGAGGCTCTGTCTCAAAACAAAAACAAAAACAAAAAAAAACACAAACACACACACACATACATGTGTGAGAATTAAATGTATATATGTGCGTGTGTACATGTATATATGTGTGTGTGTATGCAGAATGAGAGACATTCATTATTAAATCATTTTACTAGTGAGGCAAACTACTGTACAAAGTAGTTGATTCAAGGTCTTGAAAATTTAAGAAAGGTATCAGATATTTTGTAAAGTTATGCGAGCTATTTGAGAGACAGGGCACAATGCTAGGTTTTTATGGGGTCCATGGGGACGTAAAGAGTCAGGGCCATTGCCTGCCGCATGTGGATTTCCATCCTGTCCTTTGGTTCCTCAACCTTTGCCTCTACTGCCAGCTCCTCCCATCATCATTAAACAGAGATTAGAGATTCTCTTTCCCAGCAAAACACATAAATCTTCAACCAAAATCCCAGCCTCACATCCCCTCCAGCTGCTCTGCACCTCCTTCTCTCATGGCCAGACCTCTTTGAGTGGTCTGTCCTTGCTTATTCTCTTATTCACCTCCCACCCACTGGGCTGGAACTGGCCTTGCCCCGGTCACCTGAGACCTGCAGCCAGACCTGAAGGGTATGTCTGCCATGATCCCAGCCATCTCCTGTCCACCACAGCAACCTTCAGACCACTGACCTTCTCCCCTCCCCCAGCCTCCAGGCCACACCTCGGGTTTCCCTTCTTTCCCTCTGGGGTCTCCTCAGGTTCCCATGTGACTTTTCCTCCTCTTCCTCTTTTACTGACCCCTCAAATGGTGCCTTCCTGCAGCCCCAGCCCCAGCCCCTTTTCTATACTTGTGTTTCACACTTCACTGAATGAACTCAGCTGTCCTCTGGCCTTGACTACCATTTAGTTCCCTCAGTCCCAACATCCCGTGTGGATATGGTAGAGACATCACAAGTTCATCGTGAGATACACCCCCTGCTCCAGCAGATACTGATAGTAATATGTCACAGGCAGGGCTACCTTGACAGTGCGTTTGCTGGGGCACACAGTGTCCTAAGCACAGTACATGTGCCACGTCACTTAATCCTCTAGCCCTTGTGAGAGGTTTGAAGACATTGAGTTGTCACTCACCATGTCCCTCTGAATTCCATCCCCTTCAGTTTCCTTGCTGTCTCCCCATCTTGGCTCCTGCTGTCAGGATCAGTTCCTGGTGCTGTCTGCACTGCCCTGCCCTGCCCTGCCCCTCCCTTTTCTCTCTGGCACCATCACATAAATTTTTTTTGAAACAGAGTTTTATTTTGTTGCACTGGTAGAGTGCAGTGGCATCACAGCTCACAGCAACCTCAAACTCTTGGGCTTAAAAGATTCTCTTGGGCGGCACCAGTGGCTCATCAAGTAGGGTGCCGGCCCCATATACTGAAGGTGGCGAGTTCAAACCCAGCCTTGGCCGAACTGCAAAACAGAAAAATAGCCAGGCATTATGGCGGGCGCCTGTAGTCCCAGCTACTCAGGAGGCTGAGGCAAGAGAATCACCTAAGCCCAGGAGTTGGAGGTTTCTGTGAGCTATGTGACTCCACAGCACTCTATCGAGGGCGATAAAGTGAGACTCTGTCTCTACAAAAAGAGAAAAAGAGAGAGATTCTCTTGCCTCAGCCTCCCAAGTAGCTGGGACTACAGGTGCCCACCACAACACCCAGCTATTTTTTTATTGCATTTGTTGTTTACCTGGCCCAGGCCAGTTCGAACCCACCAGCCTCAGTGTATGTGGCTGGTGCTGCAACCACTGTACTACAGGCTTGGAGCCCTCATCACGTAAGTTCTTGTTTGCTCACTCTTCTCCAAGCTGCTTGGGGAGCTCCGAAGGCCAGGTCCAGGACTGCCTGTCCCCTTCATATGGCACCAGGGAAACCAGAATATTTCTGACAGAGGACAAGGCTACTTCCCAGTTTGGTCTGTGCCCCTCAGTCATGCCCCAGCAGCGTCTCAGTACCACCAGAGCAGCCCAGAGCCCTGTCAGTGTCACCAGGGGACTGCACAGGGGTAGCACCTTCAGACATGGGGGCAGGGAGCAGACCGCACCCTGTGCTGTTGGCTGTGTCAGCTGGGTGTTGTAGAGGATGGTAGCAGCTGCCTTGCAGGCCTTCCTGTGAAGGTACAGTGAGGCTGTGCCTGCCTAGGCCACAGCACAGGGCCTAGCATGCACACAGGGAGGACTGGCCCACAGCAATTGTCATGTGATTCCTTAGACACAGTGTCAGGCTTGATACCCCACATCACAAACACACCCACCCCTGCAGCTTTGCAGCCAGGACGCCGTCTCATCTGATGTGCTCAGTGGGGCAGAGAGTTGTGTCTACCTGCTCTCTACTCGTGCAGCCATCTGCTCACCCCCAGAGCCTCACAGAGTCCTCACCCAGTCCCCCTGGAGGACCTAGCCCATGAAGGCACTGCCTCCTCCCTGTCCCCAGGCCTTCGAGGGGCCATCCCCTATGCCCTGAGCCTGCACCTGGACCTGGAGCCCATGGAGAAGCGGCAGCTCATCGGCACCACCACCATCATCATCGTGCTCTTCACCATCCTGCTACTGGGTGGCAGCACCATGCCCCTCATCCGCCTCATAGACATCGAGGACGCCAAGGCACGCCGCAGGAACAAGAAGGACGTCAACCTCAGCAAGACGGAGAAGATGGTTAGTGCTGGGTGCACGGGTGGGAGGCAGAGGGCAGGTCCCCGCACCTCCACATGCACACACACTATGCACGCCCTAGCTGCCTGAAATAAGGAAGTGACAGAACTTGAATTCTAAAGCACAGTCCCTCAGGGTAGTAGGGGTGTCTGCCAGCCTTGTGACCTGCTGAAGCTACGGAGGCTATGGGCTGGTGCTGTTTACTCTCCTCTCTAAAGCTTCATGGGGCGCTGGAGGAGCCTGGGCCTACATCAGACTCTCCTTCCTCTGCCCTGCCAGTAGCCAGTCAGAGCCAGGATTGGAAGGTGTCAAAATCCCATCACACTGCCCAGTCGAAAACCTCCTACTGGGGCCCTGAGGCAGGGAATGTGGCTTAGGGTGGCTGTGAGGGCCACGAGAGGGGCACCTTCTGGAGGGTAGGGGAGAGCATGATGTGGCCCACTCTGCCTCCTCCAGACCCCACCAGTCCCCGTGCTAGGCCAGGCTACCTGACAGAAGCAGAGGCTGCTCTGGGCTCGTACCCCTATGCCCAAGCATTTCTGAAAATACATTTTGTTCAGGCTGGGTTCGGTGGCTCAGGCCTGGGCTTGGCAAAACTTTTCTCACACTTAGAGGCTCTTAACACCTCACCCCTAACTATCAGCTTTCTTGTTTGTTTTTAGCAAGAGCTCTAGCATTAGGTTTTTTGTTTTTTAGAGACAGAGTCTCATTTTATTGCCCTCGGTAGAGTGCTGTGGCGTCACACAGCTCACAGCAACCTCCAACTTCTAGGCTCAGCCTATTCTCTTGCCTCAGCCTCCCTAGTAGCTGGGACTACAGGTGCTCGCCACAACACCCGGCTATTTTTTGTTGCAGTTTGGCCGGGGCTGAGTTTGAGCCACCCTCAGTATATGGGGCTGGCACCCTACCCACTGAGCCACAGGCACTGCCCTAGCATTAGGTTCTTAAGGCTTTTACTGGGTACCACAATCAGTGGAAGGCTTGTCACACACAGGCTGCAGGCCTCACCAGTAGTGTCCTGTAGGTGTGGAGTGGGGCCCAGAAGAATCAGCATTTCTAGCAACTTGCCAGGTGCTACCATCATGTCAATGCTGATTGCAAACACATTTGGGGAACCACAGCTTTAGGCAAACTAGGCTGTCTCCTCAGAGGAAGAGCTTTTTCTGGAATGTTTTCTATGGCCAAGTCAGGGTACTCCATATTCTTTAGACTAGCTCAGATTGTCCTGATAACCTGCAGGAATCAGGTGCTTTCATTAAGCCCATTTTGCAGGTGAGAATGTTGAGGCACAGAAAGAATTCACATCACACAGCTGCCCTCATACAGACTCCAGACTATGCTCCTCACCACCACATTTTCCACCCGTGGTCCTCCAGACCAGCAAGCATCTCAGAGAACCTGTTAACTTGTTGGACATGATAATTCCTGGACCTCACCTGAGACTTACTAGATCAGCAGCTCTGCACATGGGTCTGGCAGACCCAGTACTTTTGCAGCTTCAGAGCCCTCCAGGTCATTCTGATGGCAGGCCAGAGTTTGAAAACCTGGTTCCACAGCATCAAAATGCCCTCCCTGCCCCCTCCATTCCCTCCCCCAGTCCTTACCCCTACCTGCACCAGCACCACTGGGCCAGGAACCCAGGTGGGGGTCGAGTTGGTGTGGCAAAACAGCTTCACTGTGGCTTCGCTGAGTGAAGTCCCCTCAGCACAGTAGCAAACACCCTTCCCCTTCATTCCAGTCCTGTCTGCAGAGGGTGAGCAGCAATCCAGTGGCCTGAGCCCTCACTCTTCACGTGGAGTCCTATCCTCTCCTATACTCTTGACTGGCAAAAGCCACCTACTGTGTACCATAGCTAGTGGGGCCACAGATGAGAGAAAAAAGGAGCACCCTGTCCCAATCTTCAGGCACAATCCAGGACAGCAGCTCCCAGTCCTGGCTGCATGTTAGAATCACCTGAAGAGCTTAAAAACAAAGCCGCAGGGCAGTGCCTATGGCTCAGCGAGTAGGGCACCAGCCCCATATACCAAGGGTGGCCCCGGCCGAACTGCAAAACAGAAAAATAGCCAGGCATTGCAGCGGGTGCCTGTAGTCCCAGCTACTTGGGAGGCTGAGGCAAGAGAATCACCTAAGCCTAAGAGCTGGAGGTTGCTGTGAGCTATGATGCCATTGCACTCTACCGAGGGTGACAAAGTAAGACTCTGTCTCTTAAAAAAAAAAAAAAAAAAAAGCCCCAGTTCTATCCCAAACCTTCTGGTTTAGCTGTCCTAGGTGGGGTCCCTAGCATCCCTTGTGTTCTTACAAATCTTCCTGTCCCCCCCATGGGCTCCCGTGTCACCCTACACTGATGT
>CAUYON010085437.1:0-14781 GCA_963573935.1 Arctocebus calabarensis
TACTCGGGAGGCTGAGGCAAGAGAATCGCTTAAGCCCAAGAGCTGGCGGTTGCTGTGAGCAGTGTGACGCCACGGCACTCTACCCAGGGCGATAAAGTGAGACTCTGTCTCTACAAAAAAAAACATAAATAAATAAAATAAAAGCTAATCAGCAAGAGGCACAACTCGAATACAGAAAGTAGATGACAACCTTGGGGAAAAAAACCTAAATGTGTTACTTACGATACATTATGCTTTGAATAATTTTGTAAAAAGTATGTAAGCATTTAGGGCAGCACCTGTGGTTCATAGGAGTAGGGCACCGTACCCATATACCAGAGGTGGTGGGTTCAAACCTGGCCCTGGCCAAAAACTGAAAAAAAAAAAAAAAAAATAGTATGTAAGCATTCGATCAAAATTATAAAGCTTCTTTAAGTTACTTTTAACAAATAGGAAGAATATAAACCAAAGATTAATTAGCCAGCACAAGCCACAGAGGGACTCAGAAAAACACACACACATTCCTGCAAACCCACTCACATAGCACCATAAGGAAACTGCTATATGTACTTAAAATCATTAGACGTTTTTGATCTTATGAAAAAGAACCCAGAAAAGTAACAGGCAGCCCCTTCTGCAATTTAATGAGTAGATATGCTTCCACAACCCTGGAAGCACATTTTACTTTGTTTTTTAAATTTTAATCAAAGCAATATATGCCATATGGTTAAAAACTTATAATACAAAATGGCTCCCTGATCCTGCTCCTCAAAGGCAATCATATCTAAGCATTTCATTATAGGAGTCACTGGCAGTTAATCTCAAATTTCTGAATAATATTTCTTCACTTTTTATCTCTGTGATCTTCACTCCTTAGGACCTGACATTTTAGCCAACTTATACTTCCCTGAAATACCTCTTTCCTCAACTATTAATGCATCTCACTAACCTTATAATTTTATTTATTTTTTTTTAAAGACAGTCTCTCACTATGTTGCCCTCGGTAGAATGCCATGGCGTTACAACTCACAGCAACCTCAAACTCTTGGACTTAAGCAATTCTCTTGCCTCAGCCTCCCAAGTAGCTGAGCCTACAGGCACCCACCACAATGCCTGGTTATTTTTCTAGAGACGGGGTCTTGCTCTGGCTCAGGCTGGTCTTGAACTCATGAAATATCTATACTAGGCAAATTCATTGAGACAGAAAGCAGATTAGAGGTTACCAGGGACTGAGTGAGGGAAAAGGGAGGAGTTACTGCTTCTTCAAGCCACTATTAAGACTTTTCAGGAAGAGAGATCAAGCTACCTTGGAGATATAGAAAAAGTCATCCAAAGGCCCCTTTTCAAAAACACAACTAGACATTACATGCTGCTTAACAAAAAAACCTCTTAAGAAATATTCTTCTAAAATACTAAATCTGAAACTTACCAAGCATAAATCTAATTATTAATTTAAAATTCAAAGGGTGAGATCACATGTATGGTACATATTCGAAGGGTCAGGAGAAAACTTTTAAACAAGGATCAAAAATGTTTTCATATAGTAAACGAGAAAATATCATGAACGGTATGTCAATCAGGTTGATAAAATATCTCAGATTGCATGTGAAGCCACCACACTGTACCCCACGGTTGAACTAATGTACACAGCTATGATTCAATAAAAAAAAAAAAGAAAAAAAAGAAAAAAGAAATAAAAAAATAAAAAGTATATAGCTCACAAACTCAGGCCCATTGAAGGAATGAGAGTTAATCTGAAGATTATAGATTACTCCTTGTTCCTCAGACTTTACCACCACACCAACAGGGTTGCAATATAACAGTGGGTTATAGCTGAAAGAGCTACAAAACACAGATTCTCTCTAAGGAGGATAGTTAGGGAAGGCTAAAGTCAATGGAGGAGATAAAAATCAAGGGACTAGAGGAATTCGAAGCCTCTGGTACCTACAGCTATAGTAAACATTAAACACAGCTCAATTCTAATCACATTGACATAAATTCTTACACAGAGGGCTTATTATTCTCAGTTCCTATTACTTGATAAAACATGTATGATGTTCTGCAAAAAAAGTTTACAAAGCATGAACTAAAATAAAATCTTAAGCTCCCTAGCCAACTAAATGGGCCCCCTCTTGGTCAAGGGGACCCTAGAAAAACCTTAAGGCTGAGTTGCCAGGCAGGAGGATAAGGGAGGCCAGACAGGCCTAAGGCTGTGTAAAACATGGTTAACACACCTGCAAGTCATCAAGTTACTTAACAGATTGCTTGAGTCTGGGTCTATGTCTGGTGGATTGTCTTTGATTAACAGACTTCCTTAATTTACAACATTCCAAGTCTTTAGACGAAACTATTTCTTAAACCAAGTCAAAGAATCTTTAATTCTGCCTATAACTTGGCTTTGAGATGTCCTGCTTTTGGGAGTCAAACCAATGTATACCTTCCATGTACTGATTTGTGATTTTGTGTGTAATTCTTGTATCCCTAAAATTTATAAAACTACACTGTAATTCAACCATAGTGTTACCATTCACTCAAGGCTCCTTGAGCATGCTTCTCAAACCATGGCTGTACACATTCAGCTCAGAATTAAACTCTTTAAATTATGTTTAGATTTGGGCTTTTTTTCCATTAGCAAAGCCATGCCCAAAAGGGGAAAAAAAATAGTAGGAAGAGAAAAATCAATCATCAGAACCAGATTCAGACATGACACAAATAAGGCAATTATCAGATGGAGAATTTAAAATAACTATAAATTTCCAAACCATAGTAGAGTCCATAAAAAAAAACTATAATTAATATATTAAGGGCCTTATACACCTGTAATCCTAGCACTCTGGGAGGCCAAGTCAGCAGGATCACTTGAGTTCAGGAGTTGGAGACCAGCCTGAAAAATCCTATTTCTATTAAAATACAGAAAACTTAGCCAGCCATGGTGTAGTCCCAGCTACTCGGGAGGCTGAGGCTGGAGGTTCATTTAAGCCCAGAAGTTTGAGGTTGCAGTTACAATCCTATGAGTAAAGTATTACGGTATCATTGTCCTAATTTTCTGAATGAGTAAACTAAGGCACAAAAGGGCTAGAAGACTTGCCCAAAGTCACACGTCTAGTAAATGGTGGGGCCAGGATACAAACCCCAGGCAACTCTTGTTCTTAAGCCTTACACTAAAGTGCCTTAATAATGTTAGAGCCAGAATCTGAAATCAACTTTCTCTGACTCCAGAGCCTATGCCCTTATCCACTGTGCCTGCCAAGAACAAACTCTGCTACTTCCATCTGTAGATCTTTTTATCTCCTGGTGTTTCTGAACTTTTATTTTTAAAGAATTTTTTTCATATCATTTACATAACACATAACCCATTTTTATATAACATAATTTTTCACTATAAAAAACAATCACTGGGTGGCACCTGTGGCGCAGCGAGTAGGGCACCGACCCGATATACCAAGGGCTGCGGGTTCAAACCCGGCCTGGCCGAACTGCATCAAAAATTGCCGGGCGCTGTGGCGGGCGCCTGTAGTCCCAGCTACTTGGGAGGCTGAGGCAAGAGAATCGCCTAAGCCCGGGAGCTGGAGGTTGCTGTGAGTTGTGACTCCACAGCACTCTACCGAGAGCAATAAAGGGAGACTCTGTCTCCACAAAAAAAAAAAAAAAAAATTACTACAGAAACATGTAGGAAAAAAATTTCAAAATAATTGTTACCCAGAGTAAATCATAGTAAATATTTTAGTAATCATGCATTCATACATCTTTCTATGCAAATATATAGATAAAACTATACTAATAGGATATTACACATACTATTTTTTATAAATACTTTTTATTCTTCTATTTTCTTCTGTGTTTACCCTCTCAGCCTCTCCTCACCCACTCTGCCCTAAACTGGGAAATCAACTTTAACATAAAATCATTATAAATATATCTTTGCATTTATAGGAATTTTACCATTTGCTTTAAAAAATCATGTGATATTTTATACATTTCTCTGTGCTTTGCTTTTCACTTAACAATATGTGGTAAAAATTCTTCAAATAGATTGGTATAGCTATAATTCCTTCATTCTAATGATTATCTAGTACTCTAAGATGTGGATGAACCTTAGAGGGAATTATGTCTTTACGGAAAAAGGAATTCTGGCTTCTATGACCCATCATGGGGTAGAGAGATCTAGATTCTATGGCTAGCCTCAAGGGAGAATAGGACTGAAAGACAGGAGGGCAGGAGAAGATCAGAGAAAAACTTTTCACCGAGGCTCCTTCTGAGATCTTCATTTGAGGGTATTGTTTTATGAGTCCCAACAAACAATTAAAAGACTTAATATTTGTTAAACTATTAGAACAATGCCTGACATAAAGAAACCAAAAAAATGGCAATGATAATTCTAGAGAGAGAAAATGAAGAGAAGAAAATCACCAATGAAATAATTCAAGAAAAATTTTCAGAATTGAAGGATGTGTCAATAGTAAACAAATCATCAGAGAGCCCAACACAATAAATGAGGTACACCATTGGGTTTCCAGAACTCTTGGAAAGAAACTTCCAGGCAGAAGAAAGAGATTTTGTACTTTCAACCTAAGTAATAAACAGAAAGAGGCTCTCTACAAGAAAAATATATTTATTTTCAGGAGTAGAGCATTGCAGTGGGAATATACATGCTGTAGTAAGCTATGTGCATATTCTGAGAGATAAAGGAAGACAATGTTTTTAAAGGAAAAATGAAGATTTCATAATTATCTTGAGATAATTTCTTGGCTGCAAAGATCAATAACCAGGATGACACCAGTCTGAGGCTGGACAGGCAGTTGCTGGGCAGATGTCCTTTCAGAAGTATTTGTTCTGTAAGGTCATAGTGGCCTTTGAATGAGGTTGTGAGTTTTGCAGTCTCTGTGATAGTTTTGTTATCAGGCCTCCAAGTGTGAGAATCGTCCTTTCATAGCCTTACCTGTCTCCATTTATCAGTTTTTTTTTTTAATCACTAGTGACTACATTTTGATTCTGACAACTCTCACAGTACAAAGGATTAAAATCAAAATGATGTTGGACTTTGCAACAACTATTATGGAAGCCAGAAAATAATGGCTAGAATACTTTGAAGATAGGAAACTATTTCCAATCTAAAATTTTCACCTCAGCCTAGAATTAGACATGAGGGGAGAAAATGACATTTTTCAGAAACCAATTGTCTCAAAATTCCCTAGCATATTCCCAGGAAGGTGCTGGAGGACATTTAACACTAGAGGAGGGAGCACATTTTTCCTAAAAGGAAAGACATTCTTGACCTCTTCCTTTTCACTCCTCCAACCCCCATCATTGCCATGATAATTGCTTTTTTTATTTTTAGTTCTATAAAACCTAAGATCTCACTGGATTTTGGCAGCCATTCCCTGAACCAGCCTTCAACCCAAACCCTCATATCTTGCATGCACCTGCTTCTGTTGACCCATATCCCAGCACCACCACCACATGTACAGCAGGTACCTGCACTTAATTATCCTGATTTTAGTGATTTATATCAATAATTTCTCTGGGATTTACTGTGAGTCCTGACTTGTTTCATCTAATTGCAGGATCTTCTTTTTATTGATGTTAAAATCCATCTTCTTAGATTTGTACCATTGCCCCAGCCTGTCAAAGTTTTTTGGATCCTAATTACATCAGCCAATGCATTTGCTATTCTTTCCAGACTCCTGTCATCCACAAATTAAATCATTTGTGCCCTCTAAATGTTCAGCCACGGCATGGATATAAATACCAAATAAGTCAGGGCTGCATGCATCCGGGAGCATCAATCAAAGCTAACAGTTGTTCTACCAGCTCTGAATTTCCCTAACTCTCATGGAAGATGCTCCTGAAGATGGAGCATCAGATACCCTATATTGATAACATTTTCAAGTTTTTGCCTACAATATCTTATTGCTCTGTTCCTAATGCAACTCATGAGAAGGATGCCCTTTTAAGCCCAAATAAACAAGTCATTTGAATAAAGTGAGCAATGTAAACATTATTTCAGTCTCAGTCAATGAAATTTGCGACAGAGGAAAGTACAGCAGAGAAGAATTTCATACAACATTTCCAATATTACCTTCATAAAACATTCAGCAAAGAGTTCCAGGAGAGACCACTCAGTCCCTCAATAAGCTCACCAACACTGGTTTCTCTTCCAGCATCGGAGCAGACTTCAGTCTCTTTAGTTCAGCATCAGTGAAGAAGGTGGCTCAGTTTTAGTGATCATGTTAAAAGAAAAATATGCATCCTTTAAATACAAAATGCTTCTTCCACTGTTAGAGAAGGAAGCAAAACCATTAAGTAGCAGACGTCCCTCTCCTTTTGCTAGCAAAGTATACCCTCAATAAGTGCAATAATTGGAAATCTGACACAATTTCTCAGTCTCTGTCTGTCTTTCTCTAATTCCCCAGAATAGAATTTGCTTGAGGTAAACACAAGTATGATGACTTCTTAGTAAAACCACATTTTTAAAATAAAAAGGTCAAGAGTGCACAGATTTCTGAAACTTGAGTTCAGAAAGTTAAGGTGTTTATCAGAGAATAATTTCCCCAAATATAGTCCATTACTTTACCGTTTGGGAGGATTCAGAGTGGCCCCTTTCAGCAATAGCAAAGTGTCCATTATAATCCTTGTCAGCTGTAGTTCAACAACATGCCTACCTTGGGGATTGTTGGGTGGCTGGATCTGTTCTTTGCAGTTACTATGCATCATTCTCCCTGTCCTACATGAGGTTCAGAAGAGACTGGGTCAATATAAATTTGGAATTTTAGGGTTCCCTAAAATATATTTTTAAAATGCCAAAGAGAAGTCAATTCTCCACCATTCTTGTCCTGGATGGCAACCCTGGAGTGGAAGGAGAATTTACACTAAGTAAGGAGAGTAAGAATGCACTTATCCTCTGGAACAGGGAAATGCAGGATGAAAACCAGGATGTACTGCGGAATGGAACCCCTGGTGCCACTGAGGTGTGCTTTCCAAATGTACTTGGCAAAACTTCTTTGAAAGACATGTGGTCACTTATAGATGTCATGAGAGTGAAAGGTCAAGAACCTAATTACTTAATTTCTTGGAGATTTGCAGACCCTGGCTATTATCCTTGACCCTCCCCCCGCCCAAAAGAGACTCATCATTATAGGAAAAGAATACAGTTTTAACCCAGGAATTCCTTTGGGTCAGGGCCTGAGC
Source organism: Arctocebus calabarensis (assembly GCA_963573935.1). Classification (NCBI taxonomy): domain Eukaryota; kingdom Metazoa; phylum Chordata; class Mammalia; order Primates; family Lorisidae; genus Arctocebus; species Arctocebus calabarensis. The sequence goes on from CAUYON010085437.1 coordinate 7,168, forward strand.
CAAATGTGGATATATGAGACAGTAACCAAGACTCCTACATTCAGGTGTGGTACCTGAAGAGAGATGTGTAAAAAACAATTCCCATCTCTAAATGGAAACTTGGATTCACATGGTCTTTGGCTACATGATGGATGTGCTTAGGTTCAGTAATTTATAGAATTAAATACATATTCATATTCAAGAGCTTTTAGTAGAAACAATGCAATTAAATGACTATTTCAGCAGAGCGTTTTAAAAATCTTGGTCTTAATTCAATTTGATCTTAAAAAATTAATTAACAGTTAAATTTTGTCCTGAAATCAGACAAAAGAGTACAATGAAATCACACTTGAGCAATGATTTCTCACATGCTAATATTAACTGCCTTCATGATATTTTAAACCATGGCAATAGACTTTGTACTGAAATCTAAATCTACATTTTAAAATATACCTAGGACCTTGTCACTGACTTCTGGTTTAGTAATTTCTATTACTTACTCATCTTGCAATGTCAAAACAAGTTTTTGGTTTTTTTTTTTTTTTTTTGCCTCAACACACTTAATCTTCAATAAGTGGGGATCAGTTACCAAAATTGACTGTGGAGAGCTTCCAGGCTGAATTTAAATTGTACCAAGTAAACAATTGTGCCATTTTTATTTGTTAGAGGGCAGTCACTACCCTGCTTGTGCTCTGGGGACCCAAAGTTATAGGACAATTTTTCTAGTGAAAGTTTTACATCAAATTGTCATCTCCTGTCTAAGCTGTCTTGTTGAAACATGACATTTCTGACCCTGGTAGGATCATGGGAATTTGAAAGAGAATTTAAATTTGTTTTACTGGGTTTTATTAGCTGACCAAAAAGAAAAATTAACTCTGTGCGTAGTCACAGATTAAAGTGATAAACTTTAAAGTATCTTTGTCTCCAGAAGTAGGAGAGCAAGATATAAATTATTAATAAAAATCTCTTGAAACTATTATGCATCTTATTCACCAACAGAACTCTAGCCACAAGATCATGGCCAACATTTCCTAAGCACTGGCTACATACGCTCTATTAATTGGATAATCATTTAATCCACACACTAACTCTAGGCAACATGTTTTGCATCCAATTTTATAAATGAGGAAGCTAAGGCATAGACCACATAAGGAACTTGCCCAAGGATATGAGTGGGCAGTATGACTGTAGCATTTGGGCTCTACCAGATTTCTCTCGGAACTATCCACCTATAGAATAGGGGAATTCTCACCTAACCCTTTGACCCAAAGACTATATAAAACCAGAGAATGGACTGGATGAAATTAGTGTACTCTCATATCCTGATATCTTCTCGCCCTCTCAAAGCCATTCCTGTTCCCTCCATAGGTTTTGAAGAGACCTTGGCCAACAGACTGGGTTTCTCCTGTATAGAAGACGACTTATTTTTTCCATGAATGCTACATGGAGGGAAGCAAAAAGGAAGCATAAAATATAAAAAGCATTTAGGCCACCTTGTCTACTTTTAACATCCTTTTAAAACAGATTCAAACTCTTTTATTTGTAATGGCAGTTGCTGTAAATCACCTTTTGATTATTTCAGCTTCTGTAATCAAAGGACCTTTTCGTTTGGCTTTTCTCTCTCCTATTTTTTCTTCCCTAAAATTTACATTATAAGGTAATTTCTTTTTGTTCTGTACAAATCTGAACTCTCTAAACAAGCCATGATCAATCTATGTTGTTGATCTTTGGCAATAGAAATTCACCTAGTTTGTGTAACAGCTACTTGCTTTATTTTATGGAAGTCAGAAGTGATGGGGGAATAATTTTACATTCTGTTTGGAGAGCAGGTGACCATTTCAGCAATTTAAAATATGGTGCTGGGCATGGCAAGGCATGTTTTAGCCAGGTGACTTGATGGTGACTTCAATAGGAGGCAAAATCAACTCCCAGCCTCCAAGTCAGTAAAGGAACTATGCCCCATTTGCCATGCAAAACACCAATCCATACTTGGAGTTGCCTAATCTGTTTGAACTTGAGCTGGGTTCTGGGATAGAGGATATCTTCAAAAGACATTGTTTTCTTCCTTCTGTCTTTTCCTCAAAGTTTTCTAACTTAGAAGGAACTTCAGGGACCACCAGTCCAACCTTGGACTTTGCTCAGAGAGAGAAATGCTTTCAAGTTAGAGATTTCTTCTTTAGCCCTTTTCTGGGAAAGGATGTTTGGGCCCTGAGCAGCAGCATGATAATTAGGAATACATCATCTGCTGAATGAAACCTACCACCACTTCCTAAATACCTTCCATATGCTAAGCATCGCTTAGCTCCAGGAAAACTACAATGAGTAGGACCCACTTCCTCCCCTTCTCTGAGAAAGGAGGTAGTCAAGAGCCCAGTGAATGGCCAGCTAAATTCCATGGGAACACAGCCAAGTCCATTTGTTTCTGTACACCTGTGACTGTTTTTGAGCTACAAAGCATTGTTGAGTAGTTGTGACAGAGACTGCATGGCCTGCAAAGCTGAAAATACAATCTGATACTTGACAGAAAAATGTTGTCAACACCTGGTTCAGCCCCTTTCCCTGTGGTGCTTCATTAAAAGAAGTGGTAGAAGCTAGTGGTTGATAGAAGAGTTTGCTCATGCAAGCTCCATGTTTTAAAAGACAGAATCAGTTTCTCCAGAGGAGGCTCATCACTCTCCCACTGGTGCACATCCTGTTTTCTTTTTTTTTATTAAATCATAGCTATGTACATTAATGCGATCGTGGGGTACAATGTGCTGGTTTTATATACAATTTGAAATATTTTCATCAAACAGGTTAATATAGCCTTCATGGCATTTTCTTAGTTATTGTGTTAAGACATTTGTATTCTACATTTAGTAAATTTCACATGTACCCTTGTAAGATGCACTGTAGGTGTGATCCTATCAATCATCCTCCCTCCACCCATTCTCCCTCCTTCCTTCCACTCCCTAACCCCTTTTAGCATATTCTTGGGCTATAATTTGGTTATAGCTTTCATATGGAAGCTATAACTTGGTTTCATAGTAGGGCCAAGTACATTGGATACATTTTCTTCCATTCTTGAGATACTTTGCTAAGAAGAGTATGTTCCAGCTCCATCCATGTAAACATGAAAGAGGTAAAGTCTCCATCCTTTTTAAGGCTGCATAATATTCCATGGTGTATATATACCAGAATTTATTAATCTATTGTGGGGTCAATGGGAACTTGGGCTTCTTCCATGACTTAGCAATTATGAATTGGGTTGCAATAAACATTCTGGTGCAAATATCTTTGTTATAAAGTGATTTTTGGTCTTCTGGATATATACCTAGTAGAGGAATTATAGGATTGAATGGCAGATCTATTTTTAGATCCCTAAGTGTTCTCCAAACATCTTTCCAAAAGGAACGTATTAGTTTGCATTCCCACCAGCAGTCCACATCCACTCCAGCGTCTCTGGTTTGGGGATTTTGTGATGTGGGCTAATCTTACTGGAGTTAGATGATATCTCAGAGTAGTTTTGATTTGCATTTCTCTGATGATTAGGATGATGAGCATTTTTTCATGTGCACCTGTCTTCTTCAGAGAAGTTTCTCTTCAAGTCCCTTGTCTTGATGACTTGTTCTTTTCTAATACATTTGAGTTCTCTGTGGATTCTGGTTATTAAACTTTTGTCAGAGACATAACCCGCAAATATCTTCTCCCATTCTGAGGGCTGTCTGTTTGCGTTATTTACTGTGTTCTTGGCTGTGCAGAAGCTTTTTAGGTTGATCAGGTCCCAGTAGTTTTTTTTTATGCTGTTTCAATTGCCTAGGGAGTCTTCCTCATAAAATATTCTCCCAGGCCGATTCCTTCAAGAGTTTTCCCTGTACTTTCTTATAGTATTTTTGTAGTTTCATGTCTTAAGTTTAAATCTTTAAACCAGTTGAGAGTCTATCTTAGTTAATGTGAAAGGTGTGGGTCGCATCCTGTTTTTTTAACCCCAGCACTTTATCATTTAGGCTACTCCACAGCTCCTGAAGGCATCTGAGTTTGAGAGTGGTGATATTAGAACAAGGCCACTTCAGATGGAGAGAATGAGAAGTGCTTGTCTTCACTCAGCTTCGGTACTCAGGCTTGACCAAGGGACATTTCTTCTTTACCATCAGCAACACACTCATCACAAAATCTTCAGGTACTGATGGGTATACAGAAGAGAGGCAGTGGTGGAGAGTTTATTAAAACTCTTCTGACCCAAGCTACAAGTATTTATTGGCTCTCCCAACCTAGAACTGTAGCTGGCACATCACAGAACTTATTTAAATATTGTGGGATGAATCAATGGTGCATGAGAAGGGTGTAACAGTGAGAATGATTAATGATGCTTTTCAGTTGGCCAAGAAACAAGTTGAGATTGCCTCATCATGTTTCCTTGAAGTTTTACATACTCCTTTTTGTGTTGTAAATACAGATTTTTAAAGACAGATTCGCAGTCTATGGCCCCAGGCTAGAGTGCTATGGCATCATAGCTCACAGCAACTCAAACTCTCCAATTTAAGAGATCCTCATGTCTCAGCCTCCCAAGTATCTGGGACTACAGGTGCCCACCATAATACCAGCTTGTTTTCCTATATTTAGCAGAGCTGTAGTCTAGCTCTGGCTCAGGCTGCTCTCAAACTCCTGAACTCAAGCAATACACTCTCCTTGCCCTCCTAGAGTGCTAGGATCACAGGTGTCAGTCACCATGCCTGGCCTGAATGCAGCTTTTTTGATTAGGAAATTTGCCTCTGCAAATGAAGAATTCCTTATGTTTTAAACAATTAATATAACCAGTTTTATTATCAGTACATGAATTTCTCAATAGTCACTAAAGAGAAAGCCTAAAAATTGAATGATAGCAACTCAGCTATGTCATAAGGCAACCCCATCAACTTTTAACTAACTTTTAACTTTTAACTGTTGGCTGGTCTGTGGGTTCCATTTACACAAAAGAAGGTCTTGATGACTAGATATAAAGACTATTATTTTTATCTTATTTGCAATGGAAATCACCTTTTTAAATAATGATTGCAAAATATAGCTTCATGCCACAAATAATAGAACCCCAAGAAACGATGAAAGATCCCGTAGTTATATCTATGTCTCTGGTAATATTCCCACCTGACCTATGGTAGACAAGATGAGCTGATTCTATTTAAATATTACCTTTTATAAATGATTTTTACTCCATCAGCAGCTAACTTTTATTGAATAGCAAAACCTGTGTAATTGTTCAGCGTGCAGTATTTAAGTTAGTCATCTCTATAAACACATAAGGGAAGTTGACATTGTTATTTTCATTTTATATATATGTATTCTGAAACCAATGCAAGCTCAAATAAATAGTTGAACTAAATTACCTAAGATTGTACATATATTTGCTGACCAATCCACATCTAACTTCAAAACCACTTAGCTGCTGAACTGCCAATGCAGTAACCTGCCTTATAGTTCATATTTAATAAGGCTTATCACCTTCTCAATATCAAAATTCTAAATGGAAATACTAACTAGGCCAGATATTGCAACTGGATCATTCCAAGCAATTCTTAACCTAGAGAAAGGCTATATGTTTATGCAGCCTCAAGGACACTGCAAAAATCCAGACACCTTATGCAAAAGTGTATATGTGTTATGTGCATTTTTCTGGGAAGTGCTTTCTTTGAAGCCTATCACCCAATAAAATGCTGAGAATAATTTACTATCTCATTCAATTGTTCTTTGACTCACTTATTAAGAATTTACTGAATATTGACCATGTGGCTAGCATCATACAAGGGAGACACTGAGAGAAGGAGCCACATTATAGTAGAAGCCCTTTCCACCATTTATTTTGTTAATTAACCTCCATGAGGAGGTCTATGTCTTTAATCATTTAGGACTTCAGAATCCAGCCTACCTCACACATTAATATGCTAACTTAAAGTTCAGTAAAAAATTAATAGTGTTAAATATGTTAACTGAATTAATTATAAAGAATTAGAGACAACATTCTTTGCCAAGCAATAAAAAGAAGGTGCTCTAACATCTTTTTATAAATTATATACATATTCTATTTTTATGGTATTGCCTCAGATTTTTTCTAAGTAATCAGTCTTTGGAAAGGGTAAGAATAAAAAAGTATTGAGGAATACAATTGAGTCTTTTCACAGCAGGTTCATTTTTTAGGACTCTTTTAATCTTAAGTAACAGAATCCCAGGCTTAAAAAATGATAGAAATTTATTTGATAGAAATTTATAATACCCAGGGCAGATTTCATTTTAGGAAGGTGTGAGTCCAGAGACCAAACAATAGTGTTAGAGTTCCATTTCTCTGTATATCTTTTAAATAGGCTTTTTCTACATGGTGAGAAGTGGCCCTGTAACCTTATTCTACCAATTTAGCAATCCTAGAGGGAAATAATCTTCATAAATCTCTGATTAGAAAAGTCACAGCAATATTTTGATTGGTCTAGGTTGCACTGCTGAAATTGAAGCCAATAACTTCAATAACCAGAGCCAAAGAGACATGGCACACAAGGCTAGATTCATGTGGTCACCCACTTTTGCAGCAGGGTTGGGGACAAAACCACTCACTTACACAACATGGCCTCTAACAGAGTAAAAGGATCCTGTTACCATAGAGAAGTGAATAGGTGCCTGATGGACCACAACCATAGATGCCTAGCACACTACCATATGGTTCTCAGGAAAGTGCCTAACAGGCTGAAAGCCCACCTTTTACTCAATGACAAGTGTCCTTTACTTTATTCTAGGCATTTTTCTAGGCTCTAGATACAGGTATAAAAAACAGGCAAAGATCCTACCTTCATGACATTAAAATTCTGGTTAGGGGAGACAGTCAATAAACAAAACAAATAGTAAAGTCAGAGGTGAGAAGCATTATGGAGAGACCCAAACAAGAGGTGGGGAAATGGTGTATCAGAGAAAAAGGCAGATTCAATGCTAGTGTGGTCATGAAGTCTTCACTGAGTGACTTTGAACAAAGATGTAAAGTAAGGGAGGTGACCATAGATATCAAAGAGATAAGCAGCCAAACCAAAAGAAACAGCATGTGCAAAGGCCCTGGGGTGGGAACATGCTTGGCATATTCAAGGATTAGCAGGGCCTGAAACTGAGTGAGCAATGGGGACGGTAGTATAAGATGAGGTCAGATAGAGGAGGGCGGAACAAGATGGCAGCCGAGTAACAGATTCCTTGCAACTGGGCACGGTGAGACTGGGGAGAGAGGACTTCAGGCATCTCTGGCAGGCGGGAACTGCTCAGAAACTTCCCTTTGGGGATACAGGGAGACAGTGTGAGACTTCTGGACACCCTGAGGAAGGCAAAAACGGGGGAGATTGGTCAAGTGGTTGCGTGTGTTTCGTCCGGTCTAATACTGTTGGCAGGTGTGGGTGGGGCAACAGTGGGACTGCAGGCTGGAAAGGCCTTGCCTGTGTGCTGTTTGGGTTTCTTTTGGACTTGGCACTCAGTTGAACTGCTTTGGGAGAACTTGGGCAAGAGTGCAGGGGTCTTTGAGCATTGTCTGGGGCCCCCAGACTGGGCCACCAAGCCAGACGGAGCCACCAGTGTTTGGTTGTGGGCTGTGTGGAGCCATTGTGGGAGAACTGCCCTGGCAAGCTCCACCCTCAG
>CAUYON010085439.1:0-13576 GCA_963573935.1 Arctocebus calabarensis
TACAGTGCTACTGCCTGAGAAACTGGGGACCTTCTTGGTGTGGTGGGGTTAAGTGGCTCTGTCTTATTTTCAGCTGGTCTTTGTCTTACCCTAGAGAATCAGTTACTCTGGGTTGAAGTCTGAGCTGTGGAGAAATACCAGTGGTTAAGTCACCACACCCCCCACCCCGGTCAATAATCAGCAAAGGAAAATCAAAACTTCCCACTACCACACACCCAGGGTACCACTTTGGATAGTCCTCGGGTAATTGGCCCAGTTGAAGAGATCCTAATCAATTGTCCCAGTCAGCATCAGCCTCAGGTGGGAGAGTTCAAAAAGTTTCTGGCAATTGGATAGCAGGGGTCTGCTGGCAACTCTAGAATAACTTGCTCTGGTGCTCTGTGAGATCAGAAGGACCCCTCTCCCTCCAGCAAATAAATCAGTCTGGGAAGGTTGATGCCTCCTTCCCCACCTTGCACCTCTGTCACACCCAGTCTCTGGTAACCCTGCAGGGCTCTGATCTAGTTTCCTCTAATGAGCAGATGCTCCAGGAATTTACACCTGTCTGAGTCACAGGGAGACCTGAGTCGCTCAGTCAGGCTGACACTCTCTTCCTCTCTGCCACTCTCTGTCACTGTTCGGCAGGGGGAGGTGAGGCCTGACAACCTCGGGTGCTTGATAGAGGCTCGGGCGATTCACTCAGTTCCAGCCCTGTCCCTGATTGATATTGTTGACAAAAAACAACAACTTCACAGAATTTGTTTCTGTCCTGGCTATTTTCACCCTTTGTTTCAGCTTTGATCCCCTGAGGGCCAGGTGCATCTGAAGCTCAATAAAGCAGTCCTCTGGGTCAGCCCCACCATGGGTGTCTGCTGTCTCTCCTGGCGTATTCTAATCCCCACACTCCTCCCAGGCTGGTTCTGCCTCAGGTACACCCTTCACTCCAGGAGCCTGTGCTCTGACCCAGGTCTGCTCTGCCAGTGGCTGCCACCAGAGAAGCTGCCCAGCCTCCCCAGGTTTCCCAGAGAGACTGGGAGTGCTCCTTCAAAATATCCCCAGGGGTGTGAGCCCCACCATCACTGCTCCGCCGCTGCCAGTGCCTCAGGGTACTGCCTATCCCTCAGCTGATCATCCTCTCCTCACTCCTGACCTGGAAAGTCAGCAAGGATCAGGAAAGTTCATGCCCCGTCTACACTCCTTGAGAAAATGCCCAAGAATCTGGACTCCATGGGGGACAGGTTTCCAGGCCTCAGGATGAGAGTGGAGGGGAGTACCAGAAGTTCAAAATTGCAGGTAAAGAGTATATACAGTTTTATACAGCTTTATGCCTGGTGGGAGAGTGCCATGCCATCCTAGTAGGGGAAGAAGGTCCGGTTTTTAGAAGGTCTCTCCCATGAGGTAAAATGGGAGAACATTTGAACTCTGCTCCCTTGTTTGTATGGAGGTATGGAGTATACTGCTCAGCCATTCTTATGGGGGAGGGGACTTCCGTCTGCTTGGTAATGTATTCCATACCTTTTGTTTGTATCCTTGGGGTCGCAGGTCACCTCAGCAGGGTTGATGTGCGTTCTTTGACCTTTTGGTTTGGATCTGCTTTCTTGCACTCTTTGACCTTTTGGTTCATTGGCTTTCTTGCTAAATTTTTGTCCTTTAACTCTCTTTTTGGACAGGAGCCTCTGTGGGAAGCTTGCTATAGACCACCATATTGGCTCCGCCCCCTGCTGTACTATATTTTTGTTTTATCATTCATATGATTGTGTAAATGATTATATATTGGTTTATAATAGTATCAAGTACATTAGATACTGTTTTTTCCATTCTTAAGATATTGTACTAAGAAAAATATGTTCTAACTCCATCCAGCAAACATAAAAGTTGTAAAGTCTTTATCTTTTATGGCTGCATAGTATTCCATGGTATACACATACAAAAATTTGTTAATCCATTCATGGGTTGATGGGCATTTGGACTGCTTCCATGACTTAGCAATTATGAATTGGGCTGCAATAAACATTCTGGTGGAAATATCTTTGTTATAAAATGATTTTTGTTCATCTGGGTAGAAACCTAGTAATGGAATTGCAGGATCAAATGATAGGTCAACTTTTAGTTCCTTGAGAATTCTTCATACTTCTATCCAAAAAGACTGTATTAGTTTGCAATCCCACTAGCAGTGTAGAAGTGTTCCCTTCTCTCCACTTCCACACCAACATCTGCAGTTTGGGGATTTTGTGATGTGGGCTATCTTGCTGGCATTAGATGATATCTCAAAGTGGTTTTGATTTGCATTTCTCTGATGATTAAGGATAATGAGCATTTTTTTCATATGTTTGTTGGCCATTCTCCTGTCATCTTCAGAGAAGTTTCTGTTCAAGTCTCTTGCCCACCAAAAAATGGGGTTATTTGTTCTTTTCTTATTGATTAGTTTTAATTCTCTGTAGATTCTAGTTATCAGACCTTTATTGGAATCATAACCTGCAAAAATCTTCTATTCTAAAGTCTGTCTGTTTGCTTTACTTGTAGTGCCCTTAGCTGTGCAGAAGCTTTTTAGCTTGATCAAATCCCAGTAATATATTTTTGGTGTTGCTTCAATTGGCAGAGGGGGTTCTCCTCATAAAATATTTTTCCCAGGTCAATATCTTTAAGCATTTTCCTTGCACTCTCATTTAGTATTTTTATAGTTTCATGTCTTAAATTTAAATATTTTATCCAGTGAGAATTAATTTTTGTTAGTGGTGAAAGGTGTGGGTTCAGTTTCAGTCTTCTACAGATTGCTATCCAGTTCTCCCAGCACCATTTGTTAAATAGGGAATCTTTTCCACAATGCAAGTCTATGTTAGGTTTATCAACGATCAAATGATGATATGTGGCTGGGTTTATCTCTAGATTTAATATTCTATTCCATATATCTAAATCTCTATTTTTGTGACAGTACCATGATGTTTTTATCACTACAGATTTATCATGTAATTGGAAGTCTGATAATGTGATGCCTCCTGATTTGTTTTTATTTCTAAGTAATGTGTTGGCTATTCAAGGTTTTGTCTGATTCCATGTAAAATGAAGTACAATTTTTTTCAAGTTCTTTAAGGTAGGACATTGATGCTTTGATAGGGATTGCATTAAATCTGTAGATTGCTTTGGGTAGTATGGGCATTTTAACAATGTTGATTCTTCTGAGCCATGAGCATGGTATGTTTTTCCATTTGTTCACATCTTCTGCTATTTCTTTTCCCAGAGTCTCAGAGCTTTGTAATTCTCTTTATAGAGATCTTTGACATCCTTTGTTAGATAAATTCCCAGATATTTCATCTTCTTTGGCACTACTGTAAAAGGAATAGAGTCCTTGACTATAATTTTGGCTTCACTATCGTTGGTATATATAAAAGCTACTGATTTGTGAGTATTGATTTTGTATCCTGAGACACTGCTGTATTCCTTGATCACTTCTAAGAGCTTTGTAATTGAGTCCCTGGGGTTTTCTAGATATAAGATCATCTACAAAGAGTGAGAGTTTGACCTCCTCTGACCCCATTTGAATACCCTTCATCCCCTTTTATTGCCTGATTGCAATGGCTAGGACTTGCATTACCATGTTGAATAGAAGTGGTGACAAGGGACATCCTTTTAAAGTTTCAGATCTGAGTGGAAATGTTTTAAATTTTACTCCATTCAATGTGATATTGGCTGTGGGTTTGCTCTCAGTTTAGGAGATGTCCCATTTAACTCTATTTTCTTAAGTGTTCTAATCATGAAAGGAAGATAGACATTATCAAAACCCTTTCTGCATCAAATGATAGAAACATATGGTCTTTGTTTTTCATTTTATTTATGTGGTGTATTATATTTACAGATTTACCTATGTTGAATAACTTGTAACTTTGGGATAAAACCAACTTGATTGTGGTGTATACTTTTCTAATGTGCCATTGAATTCTGTTTGCTAGGATTTTTGTGTTTTTTTTTTTTGAGACAGAGCCTCAAGCTGTCACCCTGAACAGAGTGCTGTGGCATCACAGCTCACAGCAACCTCCATTTCCGGGGCTTAAGTGAGTCTCTTGCCTCCACCTCCCAAGCAGCTGGGAGTGCAGGCGCCCACCACAACGCCTGGCCATTTTTTGGTTGCAGTCGTCATTGTTGTTTGGCAGGTCTGGGCTGGATTCAAACCCACCAGCTCAGGTGTACGTGGCTGGTGCCTTAGTCTGCTGAGCCACAGACACTGAGCCTTGTTTGCTAGGATCTTAATGAATATTTTTGCATTGAAATTCATTAAAAATATTGGTCTATAGTTTTCTTTCCTTGTTGGATCCTTTCCTGGTTTGGGGATCAAAGTGATATTTGCTTCAGAGAATGTGTTGGGGAGGATTTTTTCATTTTCTATGTTTTGGAAAAGGTTATGTAATGTTGGTACTTCCTTGAATGTTTGGTAGAATTCTGATGTGGAGCCATCTGGTCCCAGACTTTTCTTTTTTGGGAGATTTTGTATGGTCGATGTTATTTTAGCACTTGATACAGGTCTACTCAATATTTCTAATTCTTTCTGGTTGAGTCTAGGAAGGTGGTGTGCTTCCAGGTATTGGTCCATTTCCTCCAGATTTTCATATGTCTGAGAATAGAGTTTTTCGTAGTAATCATTGAAGATTTTTTTTTTAATTTCTGTGGTATCTTTTATTTTCCCTTTATTGTTCCTAATGGATGTTATTAGAGATTTTATTTGTCTGTTTCTGGTTATGCTAGGAAAGGATCTAACAAAGAAAACTATAGACCAATATCATTAGTGAATATCAATGCAAAAATATTCAATAACATCCTATCAATTTTATTAATCTTTTCAAAAAACTTACTTTCTGTTTCATTGATCTTCTAAATGATTCTTTTATTTTCTATTTCATTTAATTCTAGTCTTATTTTGGCTATTTCTTTTCTACTGATGTGTTTGGGGTGGTATTGTTCTTCCTTTTCCAGTTGCTTAAGATGGCCCATTAGTTTGTTGACTTTCTCTCTGTTTTCTTGATGAAGGCTTCTAATCCTATAAACCTGCAGTATCCCACAGGTTTTGATCATTTGTGTCTTCACTACCATTTTGTTCCCAAAATCAGATGATTTCCTTCTTAATCTCATCTTTGACTTAGCTATCATTCAGCCTAAGGTTATTTAGTTTCCATGATTTTGTCTGAGTATGAAGATTTCTGTGGCTGTTGAGTTCCATTTTTATTTGGTAGTGATCTGAGAAGATACAAGGAATAATTCTATTCTTTTAAATTTGCTGAGGTTACACTTGTGTCCTAAGATATGATCAATTTTGGAGGATGATTCTTGGGCTGATTAGAAGAATATGTATTCAGTTTTACTAGGATGAATGTTCTGTAAATGTCTGTTAAATCCATTTGTTCCAGGGTGATGTTTGAGTGCATTATTTCTTTGTTTAGTTTCTTCTTGGAGGATCCATCCAGAACTGACAAAGGGGTGTTAAAATCTTGACTATATCCATTAGGGTTTGTTTTATAAATCGAGGAGCATTCAGGTAGTGTTCATAAATGTTAATTATCAAAATCTCTTCATGCTGAGTGTTTCCCTTGACAAATATTTAGTGACCATCCCTATCTTTATCTTTATTGTTTTAAAGCAAATTGTATCTGCAAATTAAATTGCAACCCCTACTTTTTTCTGATTTCCATTTGCCTGTGTTATATATGTCCATCCCTTTGCCTTGAACCTTTTTTTTTATCCTTTGGCTTGTGCTGGGGTTCTGAAACTATCTACTATCTGAATTTATGTAACTTTTGCAATACTTGGTAAATTCTCCTCCATGATATTTGGAGTAGAGCGTCTGTTCCTTTAGGACCATCCTGTTCTCCTTCAGGAATCCCTATAATTTGGATGTTTGATCTTTTGGAATGATCCCACAACCCTTTCAGGGAATGTTCTGTTCTTGTTTCCCATTTTTCTGCTTCTTTGAATGCTTGGGAACCTTCAAAAGCCTTGTTTTCAATTTCTGAGACCCTTTCTTCTGCCTGCTCAACTCTACTACTGAGGGACTCTACTGTGTTTCAAAGCTAATTGAATAGCTTTTTCACTTCCTTGAGATCTGCTGTATCTTTTCCCATTATGTCCATATCCTTGATAACTTTGTCTTTGAATTCATTAATATCTTCAGACAAATTTTGAACTACTGTTTGGATTTGTATTTCCATCTTTTGCTCCATTATATAATCTTATTTGCCATCTATACTCTGAATTTTATTTCTGGCAAATGAGCCATTTGTATATGAATGGCATCTTCTGTTGAATCTCCTCCTTTGTCATTCCTTGGAGGAGTTGATCTACTCTGATTATTCATGTTGCCAGAGTTCTTCTGCTGGTTCCATCCCATGAGCATTTTCCACAATTTGGCAATTTAAACTGGTGGAGTGAGATTGAATTTGGGCCCCCAGGAAGTGTAGTTAACCAGCCCTTTACCAATGAGCTGAGGCTTATAATTGTGACTTTTCCCCTATTGCCTTATAATGGTCCTTTTCAGAGCTGAAGCCAGAGACTCTGAGGACCTACTTTATGAGATAATGCAAGCTGGCTCTGTCTTGAAATCAGCCAGTTTCTACTCAATCCTAATGAGTTGGATTGAAATCTCAGTTGGGGAGAGATACAAGAAACTGTGGTGCTCTGCCTCCCACCAGCAACATCAGGTGGAGAGGAATCAGTCCCTCCCTACTACAAAATAACCCCTGCTCAATCTCAGAAGGTGCCCACATGGACAGCCCAGGTTAAGAATTCTAATCAGATTATCCCAGGCAGTACAATCAATGCTTATGAGGGAGAGTTCAAAGGGTCTCAAGCAGCTTGGTAGTAGTAATCCACAGGCAAACCTGTGGGCCTGGAGCCTGGTCCCCTCTGGAGAGTAAGGGAGTCAGGAAAGTGCACTCACCAGTCAGAACAGGGACATTAGTGCCTCCACCCCCACTATGCCTGGTCCAACATTACAAAATAAATTAATGTAATACATCACAACAGGGTATAAAAGAAAAATCATGTGATCATATTGACATGCAGAAAACACGTTTGACATAATCCAACATTTATGATAAAAAACTTTCATAAAATTAGAAATAGGTCAGAACTTCTTTAACTTGAAAAAGAATATTTATAAAAAGACTTACAGCCAGAAATATACTTAATGCAAAAAACTAGATATTTTCCTTCCAAGAGGAGGAACAAAGCAAGGATATCTGCTCTTACCATTTCTATTCTACACTGCACTGGAAATGTAATTATTTAAAAGAAAATAAACAAGAAAAGAACAGAAAAGGTTTGCAGATTGGAAAGGAATAAATAAAATTGCCTCTTTTTTCTTTTGCAGATGACATCATAATTTTATGTGAAAAATACCAATGAATCAAGAAAAATACCTACTTCTGGAATGAAGAAATGACTATACCAATATTATAGGACACAAGGTCAACATATAAAAGTGAATAGCTTTCTATATACTAAGAATGAATAATTAGTACTTTAAAGTAAAAACACACCACCATTTACATTAGCAACAAAAAAGAAAAAGTACTTAGGTATAAGTCTAACAGAGTATATACAAGATGTGAGGACAATTGCAAAAGTCTAATGCAGTGGATCTCAACCTTCCTAATGCTGCAGCCCTTTAATACAGTTTCTGTGGGTCACGACCCACAGTTGAGAACCCCTGGTCTAATGCAAAAAAATCAGACAACTAAATAAATGGAGATGTGTGTATATTCCGTATCCGTAAATAGGAGGACTCAATACTGTCAAGATGTCAGTTTTTCCCAACATGACCTATAGATTCAATGCAATCCCAATCAAAATCCCAGCAAATTATTTTGTGTATACCTAAAAAACTGATCCTAAAGTTTATATGGAAAGACAAAAAACCCAGAACAACTAACAAAGTATTAAAAAAGAGTAATGTTGAAGGACTGACACTACTAGATTTCAACACTTACTATAAAGCTATAGTAATCAAGACAGTGTTGTACTGGCAAAAGAATGGATAAATAGATTGTGGGCACATACTATCTAAAGCCTAAAAATAGACCACACATTTATAGTTAGCTTATCCTTTACAAAGAAGCAAAGGCAGTTCAGTAGAGGAAAAATAGTGTTTTCAACAAATGACACTAAATTAATTTTTGGACTTTCAAATGCAAATAAATAATTCTAGGAACAGGCCTTATATCTTTCAAAAAATTTTCTCAAAATAGATCATAGATCTAAATGTAAAATACAAAAGTATAAACTCCCAGAAGATATAGCATGGGAAAAAAATGTAGGTGATCTTGGGTTTGGTGATGACTTTTTAGATGCAACATCAAAAGCACAATCCACAGAAAAAAAATGATAAAGTGGACATTTTAAAAATAAAAAAGAAAACATTTTCCCTGAAAAGGACTCTTTTAAGAGAATGAGAAGACAAGTCTAAGACTAGAGAAAAATACAGTCTTTGTAAAACACATATCCATAAAAGACAGGTATCCAAAATAGCAAAAAAAAAAAGCCATTTAAAAACTCTTCAAACTCACTGATAAGAAATCCAACAAGCCAACTAAGAAACTGGCAAAAGATCCAAACAGATACCTCACCCGATAAGACGTGGCAAAGAAGCCTGAAAACATGCTTAACATTATATGTCATTAAGTAATCGCAAACTAAAATAACAATGAAATATCACCACATTCCTATTATAATGAGTAAAATTTAAAATACTGATAACATCAAAGGCCAGCAAGGAGCAACTGGAACTCTCACTCCGTGCTGGCAGGAATGAAAACCGGTGCAGCCGCTTTGGAAGACAGTTTTCTGTATCTTACAAAGCTAAACATAGTCTTACCATACAATCCAACAGATACACTTCTTGCTATTTTACCAAATGTTTTGAAAACACATATCCACAAACAAATCTGAACATGAATATTTATATGTACTTTATTTATAAGTACCATAAATTAGAAGCAAAGCAACTAAAAATGCTCACTTCAATAGGTGAATGGATAAACAAACTGTTATAGTGGAATAGCATTTAGAAGTAAAAGGAAATGAGCTATCAGGGCATGAAGGGACATGGAGAAACTTTGAACGCATATTACTGCAGAATGTAGTCCATCCGGAAGGGCCTCAATGCTGTATGTGAGGTTGGTGTGAATGACATCTTGGGCTTCATTCTACAGATGAAGAAACTGAGGCTCATTGTGGTTAAACCTTGAAGCCACACTTTGGTGCTTGAGTTGGGGCTCAACCCACACCTTCTGTTTCCAAGTAATAGTTCTTTTTGATAACTGGGCCAAATCCATATTCATCTCATTCTGTGGCTAGACCCTCACTACCACGTAATCTTCCTTTATTTTCCCTTGTTGATTTTCCATTTCTTGCACATAAGGATTCTAATGTTTTCTCTTTTTCTCAGATGCTACCCAGGCTCTCATCAGATGTTCTTACCTTCCTTCTTGTCCTCTTGGAGGTGATAAAATCATAGAGGGGAATGTCTGCTGGGATCTGGAACCATTGAGAGACATCACTCCTAGAAAAGCAACCCGGACAGACTACCAACTGTGAGAGGGCAGCATGCCCTGGCTTCCTCCATCTCCTCTTCCACCAGTGCCTCCCATGGCTGAACTGGCCTGGAATCCACTTGGTAAGGACACCGAGATAAGCAGCTGGCTGAGGAAGGACTGTGCTTCTCTTGGACTTACCCTGTTCCTACCTCTTAATTCTCCATGAATGCTTGGATACACTTGTCTCAGATTTTCCAGTTTAAATATTCAAAAAAGTTGCCTATAGATTGTTCAAAAGATTATGTAAAGATAATGTAGCCCAAACTTGTGGGAAAATTTGGGGGCACATATATATACACACACAATCTCTTTCTCTCTTTCTCTCTCTCTCTCTATATATATATACACATATATATGGAGGTTCCAAAAAATGTATATACATTGTAAGTGATCTTGTTGGAAGTAAAATCAATTATTCCCCAAAAGTGTATGAATTGCAGGTAGGATGGATATGCAGCATCTCTAGGCACATTTGATTAGTAACAATACCTTCAATTCAACTTTGAAAAGTAACACATACATAACATCTCTTCAAATGTGTATATGTTTGGGTGGCTCCTGTGGCTCAAAGGAGTAGGGCAATGGCCCCATATGCTGGAGGTGGCGGGTTCAAGCCCAGCCCCAGCCAAAAACTACAAAATAAAAAAGGGTATACATTTTGTGGCACCCTCTGTATATATACAATGTATTTGTGTATATGTACAGTGTGTGTGTGTATATATATATATATATGCACACACACACACACACATATATATAGAGAGAGAGAGAGAGAGAGAAAATCAGCTTTTCTACTTAAAGATAAATTATTTTGCAAAATATTTCTAACCAAATCATACTCCATAATTAGATATGAGCATTTCTACTTCTCTGAATCCACTCTGCCACCTGGTATTGCTGTTTTAATTTATGTTTTTAATTTGCATTTCTCTGGTTACCAATGAACTTGAGGATGTTTTTGCATGTGTATTGGTCTTTGGTTTTTACTCATTATCTTAATCAGCTCAGGCTGTTGAAACAAACTACAGTGGACTGGTTGGTTTATAAACAGCAGAGACTCAGGTTTCCCAGTGCTGGAGGCTGGTGGTGTGAGATCAAGCTGGGTTCTCCAGGCTGCAGACTGCTGATCGTTCCTGCATTCTCACATGGCAGAGAGATGCAAGAGCTGTCCCGGGTTCCTTGTATTTGGGGGTTAGGATCTCAGCATATGATTTTGGAGGGATGCACATATTCAGTGCATTGCACTCCTCTTGAAAGTGTCTGTTCATACTTAATAATTTTCCTACCTACTATTTATCTTTCTCTTATGGACTTAGAAGAGATATGTGTATATATACCTTTACATTGTATAAGTGAGGCAGGTATCTCCAATTTATGGCCTGCCTTTTCATTTATTATAATCTTTCATTAAACAGATCTTAATTTTCATGTAGTTGAATCAAGCTATCTTTTCCTGTCTTATTTTCCCTGTTTGTTTTTGTTTAAATAATTTTTGTTCTGTGGAAGATGCTTTTGGTGCCTCAGATCACATTCCCTCAGCCCAAGGTCTGACTTTGATATTTGTGTTGGAAAGTCCTATATAAACTTGGCCTCACTTCAGTAATTTCATTAATAGAGTTTCTAAGGTTGGTCTAACCCTGTGTTCCAGGAATAAATCCACCTTAGTTATATTATATATATATATATTACTTTCATGTCTGGCTTCAACGTCTAATCTTCTGGTGAGGACTCTCAACATTTCAGATCATGTTTTTAATTTTCCCTTCCCTGTCCTTGTCTAGCTTTTCAATCAAGGTTATGTTCCTTTGGGGGTCTAAAAGAGTTCATGCAGAAGTGGAATTATCTATTCCCTGAATGTGCAGCTGAATTCAACTGCAAACTTGTCTGGGCCTGATATTTTATATGTGAAACAATTTAAATTAATGATTAAATTACATTAGTTATTATTACATCATTCAGACTTTGCTATTTTTTATTTGAGTAAATTTTGGCAAATTATATATTTCTTTTTGCAATTTTTGGCCGGGGCTGGGTTTGAACCTGTCACCTCCGGCATATGGCGCCCTACTCCTTTGAGCCACAGGCACCACCCGGCAAATTATATATTTCTAAGAAGTTATCTATTTCACCCAAGTGTATTGGCATAGTCATAATCCCTCCTGCCTCTTAATATCTACAGCGTTCCTGGTGAGGTTCCCGTTTTCATCCCAGCTATCAGTCACTCATGTCTGCACCTCTTTCTGCCACTCCCCTGCCTCCTCCCTTGCCGGCCTCACTCTCATTCTAATTTTCTTTCTTTTTGATCAATCTTGCCAGAGATTTGTAAATTTTATTAATCGGTTCAGAAAACCTACTTTTGGCATAATTCACTGTCTTGATTGTATCTTTGCTTTGTGTTATTCGTTTTTGTTCTTATCTTTATTATCAATTTCCTACTATTTCACTTAACTTTTTAGCTGTTTGTTTTACTAACTTCTGAAATTGGGTACTGTGCTCCTTTCTTTTCAGAACTGCTTCACATGAAATGTGTGTGCGTTTTAAGGTATTAACTTTACAAATGCCACTCAGTCACTTTTGCGATGGTCCAGAGTTTTGTTTTTTTTTTCTCCCAAATATTTCATCTTTTTGGCACTACTGTGAAAGGAATAGAGTCCTTGACTGTTTTTCAGCTTGGCTATTGTTGGTATGTATAAAGGCTACAGATTTATGGGTGTTGATTTTGTAGCCTGAGACATTGCTGTATTCCTTGATCACTTCTAAAAGTTTTGTAGTAGAATCCCTGGTGTTTTCCAGATATACAATCATGTCATCTGCGAAGAGTGAAAGATGGATCTCTTCTGACCCTATGTGGATACCCTTAATCGCCTTTTCTTCCCTGATTACAATGGCTAAAACTTCCATTATGATGTTGAAGAGCAATGAAGACAATGGGCAACCTTGCCTGGTTCCTGATCTAAGTGGAAATGCTTTCAATTTAACGCCATTCAGTATGATATTGGCTGTGGGTTTGCTGTAGATGGTCTCTATCAGTTTAAGAAATGTCTCTTCTACACCAATTTTTTTTAAGTGTTCTGATCATGAAGGAATGCTGGATATTGTCAAAAGCTTTTTCTGCATCAACTGAAAGAATCATATGGTCTTTATTTTTTAATTTGTTTATGTGCTGGATTACATTTATAGATTTACGTATATTGAACCAGCCTTGAGATCCTGGGATAAAGCCCACTTGGTCATGGTGTATAATTTGTTTGATGTGTTGTTGGATTCTGTTTGTTAGTATCTTGCGAAATATTTTTGCATCAATATTCATTAGTGATATTGGTCTATAGCTTTCTTTTCTTATTGGGTCTCTCCCTGGTTTAGGGAACAAGGTGATGTTTGCTTCATAGAATGTGTTGGGTAGTATTCCTTCTTTTTCTATATTTTGGAAGAAGTTTAGTAATATAGGTACTAGCTCTTCTTTAAACATTTGGTAGAATTCTGACGTGAAGCCATCTGGTTCGGGGATTTTCTTTTTATGGAGATTTTTTATAGTTGATGCTAGTTCAGAACTTGATGTAGGCCTGTTCAACGCTTCTACTACGTTCTGGCTAAGTCTTGGTAGATGACTTGCTTCCAAATATTGGTCAATTTCCTTCAGATTTTCATATTTCTGAGTGTTAGATAATTGCACAACTTTGTATATCCTGATTACCCACTGAAAAGCTCAAACTTATGGCCCACCCCCTACTACTCTTTGCACCAGAGCAGTAACACCTTATTGGCTGTTCTACCATCCCGACACCTCCCCTAACCGAGACTATATCAGATGCCCTTGTCTTCTGCGCTCTCTCTCTCTCTTCTCTCTCTTATCCCCCCCTGTATGTCTCTTCTCCTCTCCTCTTCTCTTCTCTCTCTCCCCCCTTTCTCTCTCTCCTCTCTTCCTCAGTTTCTCTCTCTCTCTCCCCTCCTCCTTAATGCTGCTCTGCAGCTTCCCCTGCCAATAAAGACCTTTCGTACAAGCCTTGGTGTTCTGTAAG
>CAUYON010085444.1:0-29159 GCA_963573935.1 Arctocebus calabarensis
ACACACATACAGTCTTGTAATTTTAGAAAAGGAAGTCCCTTAATGCTATTTTGCTTTATCTATTTTCCTTTTGTGTGGTTGGGATAATGTAGATGTTCTGATCTATCATAAAAGAATTTTAGTCAATAAAAAAAAAAAAAACAGTGAAACCACCTGCTACCTGCTATACTCTGTGGCCCCAAACGTTTAAAAGTATGAGGAATTGTGTTTGCCACATGCACATGGACGGTGACAGTTTTATTTTACCTAATGTAGCCGGTAAGGGTTTCACTGGAATTGAACATCTCTTAGATAATGTGACTGGCAAATTGCACATCCCTGTCTTCACAAACTGTGTTAGCAGTAGAGCAAAAACAAAAGATGGAAATGCCCGGGAAGGATTTAAGTAACAATGTTGCAGTAGTCTTCTAATTTCACCTAATGCCTTATACATAGGCAGCAAGTATTTACCGGAGATATATAGAAAGAATGAATAAATATCTTCATCCCTTTCCAAAAGCTTCATTTTTGGTTTTTTTCTACCCTAGACTGGAAAAAAGAAAAAACACTATGAAAGGGATATGATGATAATCCCTTACACATGAATAGCCTCTAGCTTCAAGGACTTTCTGCCACATTCCAGTTTTAACTTCTAACAGTGAAATTATGAAAGATTTATTTACATTTTAATCATCAGCAAATATAATCATTCCACTAGCAAAGCATACAATATGCCCAATGATGGTACAGTTCAAACTTATATAATTGTTTTATTGTTCATGTTTTCCTTTTTAGCTGTCTTCCACTTTTTATGTGAATTTGGTTCTGTCTATGTACTTCCACCTCTGCCTGTACGTCCACCACATCTATACTTGAACTTTGCTATGCTTCCAGGAAATCATTAGCTCAACGTTATGTTTTCTTAGTATTTCTTAAATTAAGAGGGATAAGCTATTGTAAACTCTTTCTTTGTAACTATAGACGACTCTTTCTCCCTCATCTCTGAGGGAGTCAGTTTTCTAGATCCTGTTTCACTAAGGAACATTGAGAAAATAGACTTTGCTATGATCCCTCTTTCTAGGACCCTAATTCTACGTAATTTTAATCAGGATTTATTTCATAGTCTATTTCACTGACATCTCTTTTGTACTATTTCTTATAGCCAATTGCTAATCATTATAATACTTTAAACTTCAAGTTCATCGATTTCTGTTTCATGATTTTTAATTTGATTTATAGATTTTACTATAGTACAGTCCTATGGTTTTTATTGGTTTTTACTGTGTGGTGACTCTCTGAAGTTCTTTATCTTTACACTGGCCTTCATAATCTGTATTGCTTTTTATCTTCATTAAATGCTAGATTATTAGTCACTGAGGAATATGCTTAAATATTGTATTCCTACAACCCATCCAAGTATTTCTGTAGAAATGCACACTACATGTTGGTTGGATAAATGAATGATTTTTCGGTTCCAATTTCTATAGTTCCCACTTTCTGTTTCAAAAAGTAAAAAAGATAATCTTTTTAAATCACGTACTCATTTGACATGAGCAAGCGAAATCTGAGAAGTGCTATCTTAATGGTTCATGTACTCGGACTTCTAAAGTAAACACACACATCGAACTTGAAAGACATCCAAATTGGTGTGCCTAGAATTTCCTTTTCCCTTGGCAAACATTGTGAGCAGCCTTTCCGTTTGCAAGGTTGTTTCATTAGGTCATGAAAATGGGCTCCATCAGAAGGTGGGCACACCCTATTAGTGGAATTACACTCAACCAAGGTTCAAAAAAAAGTGGGCAACAAAACAATTTTGATCAATCTTATGCTGTTTTCTAAAAATTGGTTTGCTTACTTTTCTACTTCCTATATTTTCATTTCTCAGTTTCCTTTTGAATCTTCTTCCCATCATAGTGTATGCCAAGAATTCTCATTGGTCTTTAATTCATTTATTCAACAAACATTTACTGAGGTACCTCTAAGGAAAATTTCCCTATCCCCAGTACCCAGGCTCCATCCCAACTGTCTCTTGTCCGTGTTAAACGTTTTTGTCCCTATGTGGTTGTTTAATAGGAGCCGATATCCACTAACGGGAGAGGATGGTTACTTCATTAATTGTACTTAAATATTGTAGGTCATAAGCCTGAAAACTACCTCAAAGGCAGAACTAATACCATGAATAAACTGGATTTCTTTCTCTTTCTGCAGATGCATTCTCTTGACTCTACAATCTAAGTATTCTTTTTTCTTCTTTTTTTTTTTTTTGCAGTTTTTGGTCAGGGCTGGGTTTGAACCTGCCACCTCCAGCATATAGGGCTGGCGCCCTACTCCTTTGAGCCACAGGCACCACCCTCAATCTAAGTATTCTTGAGAATATTACAAGGTGGTAGGAGAAAGATGGTCGATGCCATATTGAAATTGGAATAAGAGGCTGTAGGGGACTGGACACCATGATTGCAAAGGACAGTTACTGATTCTTATCACAGTAAAAGGAAGCGCTGAGAACAGGACAGTCTCCAGGCAAGCCTAGAGACATTTCCTGACTTGGGGACAATCCCCCAAGAAACTCAGTGTTACGGAATGAGACATGGTCAGTCACTCACTAGTAAGCATGTGTTAAACATTGATGCTTAGTAGTTCTTCGTGAGGGTTATGGGGAAAGAACACGTGAGAAGAGCACGTGGCCATCCTTATGCACGCAGCTGTCATATGTAATGACCTTAACTCTCCACACCTGTCGTGTATGACCTTAATAAATAGCCATTGCGGAGGAGGCTCAGGGCTACCCTGCACCTAAGGTTAGCCCACCTCCCGCAAGCTTGTACTTCAAATCCGTGTCACGCCTGGTTCCTTCCTGCAGCGACCGAGACCGGGCAATAGAGGCCCCGGCAAGAGGCAAAGTATAAATTTGGACTGGTGACTCCAAGGACACAAAAAGCCAATCAGTAAATTACCTTCTGAGTAATCATCATTCTGTGTTGCCACCCACTAGACTTAAGAAGTTTTGTCAAAGGCCACTGCCTGATCTAAGTCACATTGTGTGGTTGTATTGAGAGACAGACTCATATTTACTCTTACTTCAGAAAAAGTTAAGGAGAACACGGTGATCCCTGAGCCCAACATGGAAATGTCAATGATGATTCATGACACCCTGAAAGGAAGGACCAGCTCCCATGAAGTGTTGATATTGTAAATGCCAACAACCCCTCCCTACGCGAGGGTTTCTCCTCTACTGCCAAACTCGTAGTCTTAATAGCTTGCTATTTTTAAGAGAGCCTGGAGTGGGAGGGGAGACCTATGGAACATTCTGTGTGCTATTCATATCTGAATAGCACTGAAGTACAAGGATAGAGGAACTAATAACTCCGACCAGGAGAAATTTACATGCTACGAGGGCATGCAGCCAATGCGACAGAGATTACAGTGTCGCACTTGACATCATGATGGTGTGTACGAGGTTTGGGCCCACTTTCTGTGCTACTGTAAGACTATGGCAATTTTTTTATGCCACACCTTTTTAAGTCTCTTTACTGTGCTTTCTATTATTGTACTACAGCAACTACATAATTTAAACACTTTCCATATGGCCTCCCATTACCCTACTCCATGTTTACCATTTGAGTACTCTATTGGTTGCTGGGAGTCCTCAAAGCCACAGGATTAAATGAGTCATCTTTCTAGAACTTCAGTTTCACTACATAATTTAAGGTAATCGCTTCATTTCAATATTAAAATAATCGCTGAAAAAAATATGAGGCAGAATGCAAAATTATGATCAAGTTATTTTTAATTTCACTGAAGAATGCAAGATAATCCATTCTTAGAACAGGGGGCTTTGACTATATTCCCAGACCCTCAGGTATAATGGGTGCTTAATCAATATTTTGAGAAGCTCTGATTAAAAATCATAATGGCGATCACCCTACATACCACCAACCTCTCTCTTAAAACTATAGAATGTACATATATCTCAAAGAATACACATACATTATAAGATAAGAAGAATACAACTGAATACAACATCACCGTTCACACTCTCATGCAACCTACCCTGTTCCCCATACCACTGCACTGAATTTGTGTTATATCGTTCTGTTTCTTGCTTTATATTTTTGTGGCATATACAAGTATCACCAAGAAATACACTATTTTTGTGGAGGTTGTATATTTGAAAATTTTTTATAAAGGTACTCACACTATATTCTGCTGAAAAATGTCCTTGCATTGATATGCGTGGCTAGTGTTTATTGAGCTGTATAATTTACATAGTATGAAAAGGATTAGAAATATTTTTTATATATTCTCATGTCAATGAACATTTAGGTTATTTCCAGACATACAGTTTACAAAAACCACTGCTGTGAACACGTTTTCAGGTATACATGGGTATAAGTTACTGCAGACTGTCTATCTATGTGTGATTTTTCTGAGTCATGAGATATGCTTGTTTTTGATTCCATAAACCAATGCCAAATCATTTATCAAACTAGGTATCCCAACTTATTTTCCTATCCATGATGCATGAGTTATCATAGCTTCATATTCTTTGCAACATTCGTTGCTGTCTGACTTTTTAATTTGTGCCCATCTTTTGAATCTGATGGTATCTGACAGAGGTTTGTGTTGTACTTTCTTCCTGATTAATATGTTGAGTTTCTTTTCATACACCAGTTGGCTACCGAGTTTCCTCTTCTATGAAATAACCCTGTAGTTATTTCTGTTGTTCTATTAAGTTGTTTATTGTTTGCTTGATTTTCAGAGATTGCTTCTTAAAATAAATGCTGAAGCCCTCTGCCGCTTTGCTAGGGCTGGAGCAACAAGAAGACATAATTCCATTTCCACTGCCTCTTTTTCTTCCAGTCCTCAAGGCTGCCATACTACTTTAGTGTTCGCCTCCAGCCTTGCTTGTGTAAGATGACAGTAGTCATGGCAATGTTTGAGCAGATGAGAGCGAATGTGGCCAAGTTGCTCAAGGTTATCGACAGGTACAATTATGAAAACTTGGCCACCCTGGAGCACTGTGTGGAGACATAGGCCAAGGAGAATGCCTATGATCTGGAAGCCAATCTGGCTGACTTGAAGCTACACCAGTTCAACCCTGTCTTCTTCCAGACCATGGTCACTGCCCAGATCCTGCTGACGGCCCTCACAACCAGCCCCACATCGACTTCACCCTGTGCAAGTGCATGATTGACCAAGCACATCAAGAATGGCTGGTCCAACAGATTTTGTGTCTGGGGGACCTGCTAGAGACCTACCACTTCCAGGCTTTCTGGCAAGCCCCGGATGAAAACATGGACCTCTTAGAAGGCATAACTGGCTTTGGAGACTCTGTTCAAAAATTTATTAGCCATGTCGTGGGTATTACCTACCAGCACATCGACCACTAGCTGCTGGCCAAAATGCTTGGGGATCTGTCAGACAACCAGCTGAAGGTGTGGATGAGCAAATACGGCTGGAGCTCCGACGAGTCAGGGTAGATCTTTATTTGTAGCCAGGAAGAGAGTATTAAGCCCTAGAATATTGTGGAGAAGATGGACTTTACCAGTGTGTTCAGCATCATGGCCTCCTCCCGGTAACCGCAGGCGTTTAATAAAGATTTTGTTGACTTTGACTAGCAAAAAAATAAATGAATAAATTCTGAATACCAAACTCATATTGGTTCTATGTGCTGCATGAACAATCAATCTGCAGTTGACCTTTTATGTTATTCACATCTTCTAAGGAAATAGTTCTATAGCAGTTTAGCGAGCTTTTTATTGTGGTTTATACTTTCTAAGAAATCCTTCCTAGGGAAGAACTCTTTCTCATCTAAGAAATACCTTCTTACTTCTAAGTAGGGGTAAAGACAAACTGTTATTTCTCCTTCAAGGAACAAATCTCATAACAAACAGCAGTTTTACTGACTGAATCTCAATTAGGAGACCGATCTCAATAATCAGCACTCTCCGTGTTCTCTGGAAGTGCTCCTCTTTGCAATGTGATCTTGCTGCCTCTCCCATCATGAGGTGTTGCCTGTTTTTCCACTAGTTGAATCAGGGGATGGTTATGTTACATGCCTGGACAACAGGACTTTATCAAATGTTTGCCAGCTGAGACTTGGAAATTTCTGATGAATTTGGAGCTTCCACTCTCGCTGCTTTGTGGAACTCTGAGATATCCATGAACATAAACATGGGCTAGCGTATTAGAAGACGAAAAAGCACATGGACAAAAAGCAGACATCCTACTGAGAATTCCTCGATCACACCGTCCCAGTTAAGCTAGCCACACAGAAGACCCGCTCAACTAACCCACAGGATAATGAGGACTAACAAAGGTTTTTGTCTAAGTGTGGGCTGGTTACGCACCAAAAGGTAACTGATACAGTATCACACGGGACTTACTTCTATTTCCACTGATTACTTTCTTTGTTTTGGGATCGGAGACTGACGACACCGACGATTAATTCTCTCCTTCCTCCTTTAAATTAAAGCAGAAGTTCCATTTTTATTTAGATGAATGGTCAGGTATGGACTATATTTTTCTAGCCATCTTGTGGCTGTGTGAGCCTATGTGACTAGGTTTGAGCCAACAGAATGTGAGGACCAGTGATGAGTACAACGCCACGGTCATCTCCTTAAATACAAAACTGCTTGCATTAGACTCTCTCCTTCTCTCCCCCTTTCTTGGGCTACAGTGTAGAGATCACGGGACTCACCTTTTACGTTACAGGAAAAGAAAACACCCAGAGGTTATTATTGGCCCGCCCCGGACTACTCACCTGATTTTGGACTGGTATGTGAAAATAAACTTCTACCCATATTAAAATACCTCTTTATTGGACTTTCTTCATGCAGCAACTTAGCCTGAAACTAGTATACTTACTAAGAATCACTTGTGTTTTGTCTTCAAAGTTACTGGTGCAAACATATTTATTATTATAATCCATGATTTTTCAACAGTATTATTTCACCCAATGACATATGAGTGCAAAATAAAAGGAAGTTATTGTTTCTGTGAATACTAGGAATGCTTTGGAACAATTCAGTAAAGGGAAGCCCATAAAAATTAGATATGAATAAGACAACTGGTCTTATTGGTATATCAGCTCAGAGGGCAGCTCTGATCCTTTCAAATCTGAGTTGACCGTGCTTGAGGGAAGTGAGGAGGACCAGGGTTAGAACACAATGAGAAATAGCGGGGACAATAGCAATCCGGGATAGCATGCTTCTTCCAGAGGGGCCACCACTACTTGACCTCAGCAAATTGTTGCCATTTTGAATGCAGCCAAAATTTCCAGATTCCTTTCTTTCTCTTTCTCTTTGTCTTTTCTTTCTTTCTTTCTTTTTTTCTTTCTAATCTAGAAACTGGTGGGTAGATGAGTGGGTATGTGCGTGTGTGAGAGAAACCTGTTGGTTTTAATGTCAGCAAGTATGAGAGATCCTGCTAGCCACATCAGAGAGCAGGCCCCTCTTCTTGAGCACACAGGCCACATTTCCCTAGCCCCTCGGCATCTAGCTGGGCGTGGCTAGGTTCCAGCCAATTGCAGGTATGCAGAAATAACTGATGCATTCTATTCAGGCTTAGAGTATAAAAACCTCAGGCACTGTTTCCCTTTTTACTGCCTGGGCTCAGGCACTGTTTTCCCCTTTTTACCACCTGGGATGTCAATAGCCAGAGCATCCATGTAAGTTTGAGGATGATAGAATCTGAGAGTTTTCAGCTACCTCCCAACCTGGGACACAGAAACATCCTAGCTGGACTGAGGAAAAACTAAACTACAGTTGTGATCGAGTCATTGCATTTTGATTCTATTGGTTATAACAGTTTATAACGACTGCCAACATCAATTTAAAATATTATGTAGGGCAGGGTTCAGTCCTAGAGTGCCTACCTTGGAACCTGCCTTTAGGGATCTTTTTAGTTTCATTTTTCCACTCAGAAAATGCAGTAATTTTTTTTTAATTATTTTTCTTCTGAGGCGGCACCTGTGGCTCAAAGGAGTAGGGTGCTGGCCCCATATGCCAGAGGTGGTGGTTCAAACCCAGCCCCGGCCAAAAATTGCAAAATAAAATAAAATTAAATAAAAATATTTTTCTTCTTTCTTAGTTTTTTCTGCTTGCGTGGTCCATTATAATTTATTCTTATTTCTTTATTTATTTAGAGACAGAGTCTCACTGTGTTGCCCTCGGTAGAGTGCCGTACTGCTCAAGTTACTTTCTTGCCTTAGCCTCCCAAGTAGCTGGGACTACAGGTGCCTGCCAAAAGGCCCGGCTGTATTTTTTTGTTGTAGTTGCCATTGTTGTTTGGAAGACCCTCACCGGGTTCCAACCCGCGAGCCCTGGTGGATGTGGCTGGCTCTCTAATTGCTGAGCTACAAGCGCTGAGCCCAGCATGGTCCATTTAAAAAAAAAGAAATGGTAAACTCATTCTTTCCTTGTTTCCGTTCTTCCCTTCCTCGTTCTGTCTGTTGTCTTTATTTTTCTCTAGTCTTTCTTCCTTTTAGCTTTTTCTTGGTGCAGGTGTAAACAACATGCAGGCGAATGCATGTGTGTGTGTGTGCACAAGTGTGTGTGTCCAAATTCACCTTATCCATATTCTCACATGGCTTCTCTGTTTTTATTTTTTTCACAACTAACATTCATACCCCGGACTCATAGATCTCAGCACGAATAAATGTGCTGAAATGAATGGAGCTGAAAGAGAAAGCTTTGTCATCGCGAGGGGACTGAGAACATGGCAATGCTGGGAGGGACGCCAGGTGCCCGTTGTCACATGCCTACAATTCCGTGAGGCCACGCTGCTCTTCTTTTCTCTTCTCTCCTATTTTGCTGCTTTCTTCACATATTAATGTACACGGCTGGAAACTTGTTTCTGATAAACAGTTAAAATAAAATATTAATTTTTAAATAGATTCAACATAGTTCTTTCTAATAGTTGCCAATCTGTTAGAATAGGGCCAATCGTCACATCGTTGTCGGTAACATGCACTCACATGACTTTATGTAAAACTCACAACAAATTGAGGAGATTGGTACCGGGATTGTCCCATTGTAACAGCTGAAGAAACTGAGGCATGAAATGTGTATGTAACTTGCTGAAAGTCGGACAACCAGCACGGTGAAGTGTAGGACTCAAACCCGGGCAGTTTAGATCCAGTCTGACTCCAGGTCCCTCTCACAGCCACGACACCCCATGTGAGGATCCTGAGGAACAAGAGAAGTGTCTTTTCCAAAGTCCCAGGGTTCAGTTGGTCATAGTATAAGGCTTCTTCTGATAAACCAAACATTTTCTCTGTATATCCAATCCCCTTTCTATATCAGGCACTCGCATCTCACAAAAACTTTCAGACCTATTTAATTAGCATCTTCTACAGAGCTTGCCTTCCTGAGATCCCCTTATTTTTGGCAGACATCTCCTACAAAACAAATATATTGAAGTGCTAGGCTAGTGTCTGGATGCTCTATGTGGAACAGCTCCGAATTCCTGATTATTTAAAAATATCTCGTGTTTAATATTCTGTAGACGAATCTAAATATTTCACAGGGTTTTCCATTTTCACCCAGAAATTTTAGCTGTTGTATAGATGAACTTAAATGTTTTCACTTGAAAAAGAACATTACATAGGCTTTGATTTATCTGAATATTTAATACACATGTTATAGATCTTTTTTTTTTTAATTCTATGTTGAAACACAGACATCCAGATCTCCTCACCTAGAAAGAATACTCTCATCTCTCCAAAGAAATGTAAAGAGCTTCATGCCTCAGGAAATATTTTTAAAGTACTCGCCATCTTTGGTTTTGAAACTCAATAGAAAAAGGTATGTACTTGGATCATGGGAGATCCAGCACCTCCTTCTCCAAAAGGGTACAGCAAATGGTTGAAAAACAAATAAGGAAGCTCCATGAGGTTGTTAAACCAAATTACAGAAAAAGTAATTTGAAATTAAAACTTGGGGCTCGGCGCCTGTGGCTCAACGGGCTAAGGCGCCAGCCACGTACACCTGAGCTGGCGGGTTCGAATCCAGCCCGGGCCTGCCTAACAACAATGACAGCTGCAACCAAGAAATGGCCGGGCGTTGTGGTGGGCACCTGTAGTCCCAGCTACTTGGGAAGAGGAGGCAGGAGACTCGCTTGAGCCCAGGAATTGGAGGTTGCTGTGAGCTGTGATGCCACAGCACTCTGTCCAGGGTGACAGCTTGAGGCTCTGTCTCAAAAAAAAAAAAAGAAATTAAAACTTGGCTAAAATATTGCCCCTCACATTTCTCCAATATTTGTACACAAAGTGGAGCAAGAACTGAGGTGATTAGATAATTTAAGCTATGGACCACTGTTACTGATAATAACCCATGCAATTATAGTCTCTGTTTGGCTTGGCCGGAATTATTCAGGCAGATGCCTCGATTGTACCCTTCCCTTTCCATCTATAAAGACAATCCAAAGTTAAACGAAACCCTTTGTTGGAATTTTTAAATGCACAGTTCAATATTTTATTTAAACCATGAAACTTGTTAGACTAGAGAAGTTATCTCAAAGGAGAGTCTCTTCTACAATCTATAAAAACAAATCCATTTGCAGTCTGTGGTTAAAAGAATGACTTAGATGAATCCTCATTAACATTCACAATACTGTTTTTATACAGCTGCCCAAAGTTAGGCAGAGAAAAATAAACACCTACTGTGGCCATACATTAGTAGAGTTTATTTTATTTTACTCTTTAAAAAAAAATTGTCTATAAAGTAGATAACCTTCCATCTATTCTTCAGATGAATGAAAAAGGTACAGTGAAGATTTTTAAAAAATAGAAGACATTTACCCAACAGAATAATTTTAGTACTTGAAGAACCAGAGCATTCATCTGGTACCAGGCCCAATATTCTGTACGCTATGAAGACATAGATGACAGAAAATTTTCTCATGGGTGACCTGAAAGGCAGCACCTTTTGGTGGTTTCCCTGTTTTTAATGGAATAGCCTCTACCAAAAAAAATAGGAAATCTTCTCTAAATTAGTAGTATCAAAAACATTTGGGAACTTTTTTGTTAAATTTTGCCCCTCAATATCTTGCTAGTAAATTAGAAGTCTTAATTACTTCTGGAAATCAAGGAGTTTGCCTCAGCAGGAACCAAAAGGAAAAAAATAAGAAAGATAGTAAAATCATATTTGCAAATACTTATACTCACCATATCAATCATCCAATGGATGATTGTTGTTTTTGTCATTCCCATTTTGTACCAGACACCAACATGTATAACCATGGACTAGAATGAACCTAGTTTTCAAATGGATTCTTTGATTTAAGAATTTAATAAAGGTCTAATCTCAACTTTGAAATATACTTTAAAATGTATAATTGTCTAAACAATTAATTTAAGCAAGAATACATTCAAAGTAATTTCCAGTTAACATAGAGATAAGAGCCCCAAGTGGCTCTGACATTTACATCTAGAGGTTGGTCTGTCATGAGGCATTGGTCTTTAGATCCTTCAGCAGAGCAGAAGATTAGGGTGACTTGGGAAACTTGACCCACTTATACCGGCCCAATCCCATTCTGGTCCTGCAGTCCAGTTCCTCAAGAATAGCCTAGACATAAATATTTTGAAAATTGTCCATTCCTCTTCCATTATGATCATTGTGGTGAATAAAAGGTAATCCGCTGAAACAGGCCTTGATATTTATATTACTAAAACAAAACCCATTGTTTTGGGCAGTAGAACTCCAAAACTCTATCAATAATGCCTTACTAGGTAAGATGTTCTGTGAGAATAAAATGCAAGTTTTGTTATGACCGTGAGGAATAATCATTGCCCACCTACCTTGCTTTGAACATTTGCAGATAAACATCAAGGCAATTCTACTTTATGGCACAAAGCTTTGGGTTTCTGGACTCCCATTCACATGTGTCTTTGAAGAGATTAGAACTGGGAGTTTATATTTTGTTGTTGTTGTTGGTAGAAAATACTGCCCTAGCCCACCATGAATCAATTTACCTATTGACAGAGGAAAAACACCCACATTTTTAACATTTCCCCTAAAAGACATCGACCCTATTCTGTAGATCTGTTGGCAGCCAAAGCACCCAGATTGACCTTTAATCAACTCCATTAGACATCACTACACTCTACTAATTCCCATTAAGAACGTATTTACACATTTTTGTAATTACACTAATGGCCGTGCAGTCTCACTATATTGCTTGTGTAGTATAAATTTTATCTCGGCTCAATCTGGACCTTCAGAATCTGCACATTTGCACACCAATGTGTGCACCCCTGAAGGATTTCTCTCGCTGAGTTTCACTTTGGGTTGTGCTATCAGCCATCTGACTTCTTCTGGGAAAAAAAAAATCGGTAATTCTCTCAGGTTAGTATTAGCAATAAACACAAGCCCATCCATGTCTTGCAGAACAAACAGAAGCATGGGAGAGTCATGCTCCCTGGAAATGGCTGTACAGCCCAGTGATCGGCTCTCTCCAACCCAATTCAGCCGTGGGAGCTTACACCCCCTGTGCTCTGTGTGCTCTTTCTACTTTGTGCCTGTTATTGTCTCCACTGCCTCTTGGCCTTTGCAAACTCACTTTTCCCTCTGTGTCCTTCAGTTCTTGCTCAGACTTCCAGATAATTGCCTCCCTCTTTGTACCTCTTATCTTCAAATGCCCCAAAAGAAAACATTCAATTGTTTTCTCTCAACTTCAGTCATCCTTTCCAGGCAAAGCTTTCTTTGTAGATGGCCTTGTGAGCCGCTAGCAAGTCTATAAACATAAGTTACTCTGGAGTTAAGTGTTGCTCCTGTCCCCAGGCCAATTACCACCATGATGTTTATAATTGGGAGGTTTGACACTTCTGCATGTGTGGAAGTGTGTGCGCACTTATGTGTGAGTGTGTGTGTGTGTGTGAGAGAGAGAGAGAGAGAACACGTGCATTAGATAGAGAGGAGAAGCTATACCGGGCAGAGCACAGCTCTCTGTGGGCAAGCCAACTATGGCTATTTTCCTTAAAGGAGATCCATTGAGGGCATTTTGAATTTTAGTCTATTCTCGTTGTACACTGAAGAATGGAATACAAAGTATTTATGAGAGCCCCGATATTGCCTTTATTTTCAAAAGGTTGTTAAGAATGCACAACGGCATCTCCCTATGTACCTTCTTCACTGATGCTCAAGAGAAATTTCTCCTACATCTCAATACAAGCAAAAGTTCTGCTTCTTGTGAGCTTCTGGATGGTTTTACTCTTAGGAACACTGTGAATTTTGCAATCAAGGCCCAAGGAGTACATCGTGGTTAAATTTGTGGTTCACCTCTGGCAACAATACAGGATTTTGAGGTCTGTCTCGTCCAGAGTTCACTCTACTCTTTTCACTTTCCCTGTTTTGATTTTGTTACCTAGTGATCCTTGTTTATTTTATGCTTATCGTGTGTACCTACTTAAGCCACATCTCATCGTAATTTCAGAAGACATAAGATATAAAAACTGACAAAAGCTATAATTATCTATTAGTATAATTACTCATTCACTGAAATATGAATTGTTCCCCCCAAAAGCAGCCATACCATTACATTGACATCATCTCACTCACTACCCTTGTTTGAGTCCAGTTCTATTCCACATAAGAACTTATTAAAAGTTTGTTTGTTGAGTCAATAAATGGCTTAATGATTTTTTTCAAAATGTTAAGAGGTGATAAATTTTACACTCCAGATACTGATAAAATATAGAAGTAAGATTATTTTAGGAAAAGTAGCCTATTTTTGTAATACAGTCTTGGTAACGATGCTGTCAGATTTCAAATTCCGACTTATCCTAGCTACAATACCTCTTTTCTTTTCATCAAACAACACTACTACAGTCATGAATAGCTTGAAAGTGAGAGATTCACATAAGTTCACAAAGTTTCCGAGGAAAAAAACAAATTACATTTTGTAATCACCAAAGCCAGTACTCTAAAAGCAAATTGCAATTTTTTTTTAGTGATCCTTGTGGTATTACTATTCATCATTGTAACTTGACTCTGAATGAAGTTGGATTTTCATGTTAGTGTCCTTTGAAATATGTAATTCCATGAGTATTCCATTGTGATGAAAGCTCTTGTGTCCATCCAAACAGAGAAAACACTGTATCACAAGTTATTCATGGCGAGTTTTTGGCAACTACTTAAAGGGTTCAAAAAAGAGGAATTTAATATAATTCAATCAAAGATTGGATAATACACATGAGAGAAAGACAAGGCTGGACAGAAAATTGGTCAAGTCAGCATTATTACTGAATGCAACACATTATGGTATTTAAGAACTGGCTAGAAGGAATGCATTGTGTTAGCGTGATACAACAGCTAATTCATATGCGGGATCGCTAGAATTCAAGTAAAAATTTAGACGTCCTGGACATTAGGAAATCTGGCATGAGGATGTCATTTCATGTTTCTAGAAAGATTAATGTCCGGTCAGGATTTTTTTCATTGGTCAAGGAAGCCCAGGAATGCCATCAGTGCTCTACACCCTGCGCAATTTCAGTGTGTCCCTGGGAGTAACATGTTGCACTGCATTCAATGGCTGCCCCGAGAGGACAGCAAGCCTTTTCCATTGCAGTTCCAGTCAACTCGCTCCAAACCCTTCTTATATTCAAAGATAAAAGCCCTTGACCTTTTTACTTAACACTGAAGCATATGATCATTGGGACTGATAGTCTATAAATGTCCTCTGCATGGAGTTCATTCCAGGGACCCTGTGTGGCACCAGTGATTTGATGCATCCTCTTGGTTTCAGATTTTTATTTACCACTTTGAAAAGGGAAGCATCATGGAGGGTAAAATTTGGACTCATAAAACTCTGCATTAATTATATACTGACTCTGCGATCTTAAAACAAAGCCCTTTGACAAGTGGCCATCAGATACCTTTCAGAGGAGGGAGTCTTCGCTGTTATTCTTACTGCACCCCTGAAAGAGCCCTGATCCTCTCTCTGGCTGCAGCTTTTGTTTCCAGCCCTTCTTTTTTCAATGGTTGTCATGGAATCCACTTATTACCATATGAAAAGCCATACACAACACTTTTCCCTTTACCCCTACCTCCCCCACAACCAAAAGCCTGTTGCTAAAAGCCTTAGTCCTTAATATTCATGTAAAGGAGGGTGGGGTGTGAGAACAGAAATAAAATTGTGAGTGAAACAACAAAGACGTTTTCAACTTGCATCCTCTGGAGCAAAAATGGTTGATTTTTAAAGAGTCAGAATTTTCTCAATTTCTGTCTTTTTACTGAGGAATCTTCCCCAGAGGATGGAAACCATAGTCTCCCACCCTGTTGTAAATGACCAAATTCACCAAAACTGATTTCAATTGCCTCAGGAGTCAGAAGAGAGACAGGCCTGCCTCAGAAAGTGTTAGGTCAATAGCTTTTGCTTAGTTGGGGGTCAATTTCCATGATCAATTCTCATGTTTCCTTAAAATAATTTTTAAATTTCTTTAAAATTTTTGCTTTAGTCCAGAAGTAACAGAAAATTCTATTTTTTTTTAAGTGATCTTACTGGTTATTTGGACTACAGCTCAAAAGAAAAGAAGAGGATTGTGTTTAATTTGGGGGGTTGTCTTAGCCCATGTCAATAAACTACCTCTTGTTTCCCCTTGTGTATGTAGTCGAAGTGATACATGGTTCTTCTGTATAAAAATAAATCCTAACAATTCCCACCCTCCAAATATGTTTACATAACTGACTTGAAAAGGCCCTGAGAATACTACCAAGTCCAGAGGAGACTCCTTAAAACAACAAAAATAGCAAAAATCTCACAAAGGACAGGGTATACTCCATATACTCCAGTCATATAGACTAAACACAAAGTAACACCTGCAAAAATATCCTTGCACAGTATACAGTATTGACACTTTCTGCCTTCCAGGAAATTTCACAATCTAGTCATCATCTCAGTAATCTTTAGTACACACATAGGGTGGTGGTGATGGTGGTGATGACAGCAAACAAATAATTAGAACCATGTCCTAAGTGCTGAAAGCTTTACATGATTGACTTAAATTTAATAGTCAAAACAATCGAAGGAACAAAATCGGCCACTTCTTCCATTAGAAGACTTATTACACTCAATTGTAAATTTATTTTTTTTCTGAGACAGTGTGTCTCTCTGTCACCCAGATTGGAGTACAGTGGCATGATAACAGCTCACTGAGGTCTCTAATACCCAGACTTAAGTGATCCTCTTGGCTCAGTCTCCCAAAAAGCTGAGCCTACAGGAGCAGACCACAACATACAGCTGATTTGATTTTTCTGTTGTTAGTAGAGACACCCTCTTGCCACATTGCCCAGGCTAGTTTTTAATTACTGGCCTCCAGCAATCATCCCTCCTCGGCCTCCAAAATTGCTGAGATCACAGCCACGAGCCACCTGAAAGTTCTTTCAGGGAATGAAAATCTAGTAAAGTATACTTGTCCAAAATTGAACAAGTTGATTAGGACGACCAGGCTGTCTTCCAAACAACTTGACCAGAATATTCTAGAGATGGTGCTCGTGAGAATTCCTTTCTCAGTAGAAGACAACCAATCTAAATGATTAAGCAAGAAAACACAGAGAATAGTTATTGACTCTTGAAACTAGCAAATCCAAGGGAAGCACTGGCTTTAAGCACGACTAAATCTGGGGGGCAATAATTGTCAATGTCCAGTATTTTTCTGAACTCATCCTATTTCTTTTCCTTACATCATCCCTTTATCTCTTAGCTCTACTTTTGTGTTAGAGCTGCCTTAAGCTCTACTACAATGACAGTTCCCTCTGAGTTACCCAGAAAAATGCCTGAAGGACATTCCACATTTATACCTACTTTGTGTAATAACCCCAGCACAAAAAAGTCATCCTTTCTACTGGTTCCCACGTAGCAAAACTGGCCCAGTTTAGCTAATGTGCCCACATTTTATTTATTTATTATTATTATTTTTTTTTTGCAGTTGGGCCAGGGCTGGGTTCAAACCCGCTACCGTTGGTATATGGGGCCAGCACCCCACTCACTGAGGCACAGGCCCTGCCCTGTGCCCACATTTTAACAGGGTCTTTATGGCCAGGAAATATTTGGCCAGTTTTTGTTTCCGCATATGTTGATGGTTGGAAGTACAATGTTTGTTACATGAGGAGAAGGATTAGGAAACTCCTTGGGAATCGAATCAATGGTTTCCTATAATTCACTTCCTGGTGTTTACTCCATGGAGGCTTTTGCTTCTCCATGCTGGAAATAAAATATAACTCAAGTTAAATCAGAATTATAAAGAAGCTAATGATCAGCTTCCTTAATCATATAAACTAATAAACAGAGATATATCTATTACCATGGAAGAAAATAATATTAAAATATCATTCAGATAGAATTTTGCCTAGTACTTTCACAATGCAAAATCTTAGGTTGGAATGGCCCAGTAAGGGGGAGATATGGCCCAATTTTACTGAGATGAAGCACTTTAAAAAATAAAAATCAACCAGGGCTGCACCTGTGGCTCAAAGGAGTAGGGCACCAGCCCCATATGCCTGAGGTGGCAGGTTCAAACCCAGCCCCAGCCAGAAACTGCAAAAAATAAAAATAAAAATCAATCAATCATGATATATTTTCTTAGTTCCTGCCATGTAATTCACACTGTGTTTTGTGTAGTGGGAATAGAAAAATGAGAGGCACCCTGGCTATTAAACAATAGAAGTGACACAAAATAATTACTCAACACACAGCCTGCTGGCAAACTGAGAAATGAAATTGGTTCTTGTCCATCAGTGCAATCAATAAAAAGGGGATATGGCAGTGAGTGAACCCGAGTCTGAGTAGCCTTGAACTTCAGAGATGTCTCTTCCCTGCTACATCTCAACATCCCTGTATTCTGTGCTATTCTGAAACCTCCACGGTAGCAGACGCGAGATGTGGGATTTGGCCTTAACTGGGATTGGCATGAAGAATGTAAAAAGCCAGTGATGTCTCTGCCTGCTTGTTACCATTTCGCAAAGCATAGACAGAAGTTCAAGTGCCCATGTGAGCATTAAAAGTATCAGGAATTCTTTGCGGCCTCCATGTTCATGAGATTTTCACCTATTAGGCATCTGGGAGAAAGAAACTGTTAGGGGAGATTATTCCCACTGATGGTACCTCATCAGCCTCTTAGTCATCAAGCAAACAGAAAGGAATGGGATAAAAGAGCTGAAACCTCTCCTTTATGGGTGAGCCCAGGTGATTCTGTTATACACAACGATACCTGTGCACGCAGGAAGGGCTGCCATTCTTGGAGCACCTTAATTGGGAAAGTTTTCAGGGATTTAGGGCAATTTCTGTAATTTTTACTTGCTGCAATTTCAGTATTGTTTGCTCTGTATACTGAAATGTTTGGAAGAGTGACCCACTGACCATCAGATAGCACTTTAATTACTTTAAAAACACAACACTGGCTTTGAAACTCTTACTAAAAAACATAGTTCATTCACCAAACCTCAAGATGTTCCTATACTTAGTGGATTAAATTTCACTAAAATAGTTATCGTAAATTCTGATTTCTCTTAATAAATTTAAAAGTATCATGAAGCACTTATTCTAATTGTTTCATCTTCCATATGAAATCCCTCCTATACAATCAAATGTTCTTTCTTCAAAAACCAGTTCTGAGTATACCTCCAACAGAAACCTCCCTTTTTTAAGACCACCCTACCTTGA
This sequence comes from Arctocebus calabarensis, assembly GCA_963573935.1. Classification (NCBI taxonomy): domain Eukaryota; kingdom Metazoa; phylum Chordata; class Mammalia; order Primates; family Lorisidae; genus Arctocebus; species Arctocebus calabarensis. Next base: position 18,640 of record CAUYON010085444.1, read on the forward strand.
TCTATTACTTTAAACTTCATAGAGATTTGTAAGAAATTAATATATAAACCACAAATAATTATTGGGCATCTATTACATGCTTAGCATTGCAAAAGTATTATGAGAAAATAGAGAAAAAGTATCAGAAAGACATGATTATTTATCTCAAGAAATTTACGGTCTTTCTCAAGAGATAACATTTACACAAGTGAAATATTTTAAAACCAGACAATACATGGCAAATACGCTAAACTGTATGGTTCAAATGAAAGTAGAAGAGTTATATCCTTTTAGTGAACATTACAGTTCACCCACTGTGTGCCAAGCCCTGTTAAGTTCTAGAGCTACTAAGGTAATTAAAACGCAGGAGTGGCTTTTTCAGGACTCTCCATCAAGGGGTGAAGCAGGTGTATACACAGAGGGTTTAATCTACATGTTGAGTGCAAATGCAGAATCTGAGTACATGGTCCTGGAGTCACAGATGAAGGTTACCCAGCTCAGGCAGGGCTTCTCAACCTCAGCATCATGGACATATGGCACTGGAGAACTTTACTGCAGGTGACAGTTCTGCATAGCAGAGGATGTTCAACAGCATCCTCATTCTCTACCTGCAAGATAATCGTCCAGCTGGGCCAATCAAAATGTCTCTTGACAAATGGCCCTGGGGACACAAAATCTCCCTCAATCATAGGTCTAGAAAAGTTCTAAAGAACAAGTAGAGAGTCACCAGATCACAATGGTGGTCGGGTAGGGGGGTTGAGAAATAACAGAAATGAGAAACAGTGTAACTGTACGGTGCGTGCACAATCAATTATTGCCACCTTGCAGGAGTGCAACGAGAAAGAATCTGCACTTCACATTCTTTTAAAATGATAAGACACATAAATAGATAAACCAGCATATAAAGAATACCCATACATATCTGTTGAAGAACAGAAGCACATTTACCAGGGCCTGAGTATGTTCGGATCTGCTGGGCTTTGGGGTTTTTCAAGGCTGGGAGGGAGTGGGGGTGGGGGGATGGGAGAATGGGGGGAAGGGAGAGTCCAGGAAGCATTCTACACAAGTTTGTCTGGAAAGTTGCCTGAAGAGAGCTTAGAGACCTGAAACTCCTCCAATAATTTCTAGTAATTACCTTTCTGATGATAAATAAATATTCAATTTTGAAGCTAATTTTGCATTGTCATAAAGAGAACCCCTCAAATGGTATAAAATTCCATTACCCAGAACCTGAATCTGTCCTTTGGAGAGGGAGCCACAAGGATTCACTCTGCCAGGAAGGTAGGTACTGACCTGGGCTTTGAATGCAAGGCTCCCCTGCTAAGGAGCAAAAGAAATTGTATTCCAAGTGGGGAAGTTTTGTCTCTGGGATAGCCTAAGTGTGGACTTCCCCAGAAACAGAGGTGCACTAAATGGCCATGAAAGATCCTACTCTGCCTTGTGACTTTGTGATTCTCAAGTATGTATATGAATCACAAGTATGTACCCACACAAGCTTAAAATCATAGAGCCTACATTTCTAGGACTTGAGTGTGAACGATTCTTAAGGGTAAGCACAATTCTGAGTAAAAGTAAGATTATGTATACATTTCAGAATTAAAGAGCCACTTCCTTGTTCCAAAATAATTGTCATTATACTGGGCTCTGAAGTGTAGTGTCCCCCTTATATTTGTGTAGATTTAGACTAGGTGATTCATTTTGAGGGTAGCGTGCTTTTTACTAGCTGACAATAGATCTCCCTGCAAGTTTTCTGATTTAGGCCGATCAATGTTACGGACTAAAGAATTCAGTTTGTGACAACTAGAAATACAAGGAAAAGCTGCCTGGTAGAGTTGACAGAACTCAAGATTTGGAGTTAAAAGACTGGGATTAGAGTTCCAGATCTGCCACCTTCTTGCAAATCACCTGATGAAGGTGTATAGTAGCTTCTATCCTAAGGAATTTCTGGGACGAGTAACGAGAGTCATTTGTCAGGCAATGCTAAAGCCAAATAATATTTTGTCATTGAAGTTTATTTCAATTGACTGTCACAATGGTCTGTTAATAATAAATACAGTTAGAGCCTTTGTAAGTTGACCACCCAAGAAGTTGTAACAAATTGGTCAACATGCGGAGGTGGTCAACATAAGGAAGTAAGGCTACTATGCCGATACGTACATGTGGTGTCATGTCTGGTCTATGAAAACTAGTCTAGGTGGTCAATCTTGGGAGGTGGTCAGCTATGAAGGTTCAACTATATTTTGAATTTTAACCTGCATGGAATACAAAGGAGATACCTTTTAAGATTCCTTGTCATCATTGGCAGATTCTATGCAGACAAGCACAGATTCAGTGCTAGCTACAGTACAAGGCCATAGTATTCTACTTGCCAGAGTCATAATGTCTTTGACTTCATTAGGGTAGGCACAAAGGTTAAATGTCCTGGTGTATGAGAAGCGAAGTCATCAGTCTGGGCCCAGTGGTTCTCAATTGTGGCTACATATAGAATTACTTGGGAACTTTTTAAAAAGACCTGTGCCCAGACCCCACCCTGAACCAAGTAAGTCAGAATCTATAAATATGGAGTCTTAGCCAGTCTTCCCCAAGTGATGTCACTGTGCATGCAGAACTGAGAATCACTACCCCTAGATGCCTACTCCCATTTACTGTGTGAAGCCCTGAACTTCGCCTTGTCGCTCCTTTATCTGCAGATACAGCAGCAAGCCCACTTTCCAGGTCAAACAATCTCTAATAAAAGACCTACCATATGCATTCTATCCATAAATCTAAGCAAGAGAGGCTACTGCTCTGTACTCCGCATCTTACAAGACCTAATCTGTCCTCCTTTCAACAATGCCCCTCTTCATGGGAGGAAGAAACCCCAGGACTAAAGAGATTGCTGGCCCTGTACCCACATACATACATACATACACCCTGAACCATGCTCAAAGTTGTCTGAACACTGGCATCCCTTCCCAGCCAGCTGGAACCAACTTCAAAGACCCTCTTTTCTAGGTTTGTCTGGGTCCAGGCTGGGCACACCTCTAGGCCAAGGGGTGCTGCAGGTGCAGCTGTGGGTGAGGATGTTTGTGGAGCTTGGACATGTGGAGTTTGGGGGTCCCACAAACTGCAGGATAGGGCAGGGGTCAACAGAGAAGCGGGGGAGATTCAGGGCCCAGTGCAGTGGTCAGATCTCCCTGCCCACTGCGTTCCAGAATGAGACTCCAAGGACTCAGAGAACTCTAAATTTGAACCCAACTTCTAGATTATTATTAATCTGTCGTGGACAGAGGGCAGAACATATTTCACGCTTAAGAGTTTTCAAGCTTGCATCATAACTTTTACATATTTAGGCAGATGGTATGTGGGCTCCATTTGTACTCTCGCCCTGGGCCTTGCGAATGTTAGGGGCAAGCTCACAGGACACAACTTTGCCTCACTCCCCCTGCCCCGGGATATTTTCTTCTTTGAAATTAGCAGCCATGGAAGTTTTCCAAGGCTCTTTGAATGCGAAGAGAATGTAGTCCATCAAAAATGCTGTCTGGTTTTATTGCACATAAAAGTTGTTAACTCTGGCAGCCCAGCCAAATTCTTCTATGTTCTCATTGTCCCATAGGCCTCCCAGCCAAGTCCTAATGGGATAATGAGTCTGTGCCTCCGAGATTCGAGGGAGGGGCTGCGGAAAGTGTAATCAAGCAAATCGCAAATCACAAAGTGTCGAGCTTAAAGACGGAGGCCTCCGCTCCTTTGACTTTATTTTCAATTCACTTAATTTCAGGGTTTTGGTGCGGGGTTTTGGGCAGCAGGAAGGAATGGTCTCTGTTTTTCCTCTTATAAAACCTGGAGCTTGATAACTACCGTGGTCTGATAGGAACACTGTAAGGAGAATGTCAGCAAACAGAACTGTTTATAGCCTACATATGAAATTGTATAAGCAATGGTCATTCCCCCCCATTCATTAATCTGGTAGTATTTTCTGGGGTTTTTAGAAAGGAAACGTGGCTTGTTTTAAAAGAAGCTGCAATAGGAAAATGATAGGAGTTGGGAAGACAAGGCCAAAGACAGAATTGAATTCACTCTTTATAATTCTGGGCCCAGGGTCTGTGAACTGCTTCAGGGATGGGCTGTTACCAGGCAAATAAGAAACTTAAAGCAAACTGAGAGTTATTCCCACGCAGTTAGTTCTCCTAGTGACTTAGCCACGTACCTTCAGGATTACAAAATTCCAGAATTCAGGCAAATGCCAGGGAGACCATAAAAGGGTCCCTGCCGCTGCCAAGGCAGTCATGTATTTTCCCAGCAAAGGAGCCACCTACCCCTGAAAGGAAATGAAAGTTTCTAAGACCCCAACCCTCCTTGGAACACGGCCCAGGCCCCAGGACAGCCCAGGGGCCCCTCCAGGGTTCAGGTGGCCCCAAGATGTTGCTAGTATTTCAATGGGAACAGGCAGGCAGGAAGGAGGTGGATAGGAAGTAGCTCTCACACAGATGTTAGCATAAAAGAGCCTGTTTACTTATTAGCATCTTGAAATGAAAGGCTCAGATTTCATCTGCTTAGGGGAGAATGCTTATTTTTCTCACTGTGCAGCCTTTGCTGTTGGCACAGAGAATGTGCCGCACTAATCAGCTTCCCAGGCATTACTCTCGGGCAGGTGACATTCCAGACTCAGGTTGGGCCATCACCCCTGGTGCCCTGTGGAGACTTGGGGACTTATCTGTCCTTATCCTGTTCCATTTATGGAATGAGTGAGGAGTTGAATCCCAAAGGAGTCACCCGTGAGCCAGTGCACTGCAGGCCTGTGCGTTCCCTATGGACATATCACTGCAGAGAAGTTGCCAACACGCTTGTCCCCAGTGCCGCCAGAGAGGCCCGGCAGGATGAATCGGCTTACAGCTTCTTGGGGGGCAGAGCAGGAATTAATCAGCACTCTCTTTTTACCACAAACAGGCCAGCCCACGGCCAAGGCGTGCAAACTGTGCTCACTATAGAAAGATTACTCTCTTTTTGCCTCAGAGCTTGGAACCATTTCCCCCATTGAAATCTAAGTCAAAAGGCAATTTATGTAGTGGAAAGAACTTGGACTTTGAACGTCAAAGGCTCTCAGTTTGCATACTGCTTCTTCCTCTTATGAGGTGTGTGACCTTGGGTAAGTTCTGTAAGTATTTTGGATCTCGACGTCCTAACACATAAGATAAAAATACTAGCTGCGCCGTGGAATTATTACGATGCCGATTAAATTAGCTAACTCCTGACAGGCACTCAGTGTGAGGAGGGGTCTGGGGACAGGAATGTGCTTTTCAGAGAAGCCTGGCCCTCCCTGCCCGGCTAAGTCCTCCCGCTCAGCAACGTTGGGGCGGAGTCTGCTCCAGAGCCCTCACGCGGGCTCCCCCCCACCCCCGGTGCTCTCAGAGCACATTTTCACGTCTGGATAAAACCTTCAGCGAAAATAACGCCAGCAAACAATCTGAGGGGCTCCCTCGCCTTTCCCCTTCCCGACATCCTACCCCACTTGCATATTGAGTTAGGGAAATAGTGTCTGGAAGGTGTGGCTCCTCTGGGAAGTAGCGACAGGCAAAGTTAGTGGAAGGCCATAACCTTGAAAGGACGTCAGAGGCCACCTAATGGAGCCCCCTCAATTCCCTCTGAAGTTGAGCCGCTAAATGGTGGCAGAGAGGCTGCTCCCCCCCCCCCCCAGTGTTCTCACCAGCTTCAGGCTGCCCTAAGGGCAAACCAGAAAGGGGCACCTTCTGCATCCACCACCAGTGTGACCCAGCACCGCCACTTGTCACTGCACATGTGGACTGTCCTCCGTCCAGTGTGTCCCAACCAAGGATGCATACTGTCCCCTCTCCATCACATTACTTTCTGCATATCGGATACAACGTCTCTGCACCACACAGGGCGTGTTATCATCACCAGGCCCAATTATCACTGAGAGCGTGTGATAGCATTTTTGAAAAATCTTGATATTATACTAACTGATGTTATGTCTTGGCACCATTCTTCCGTGTGATCTCATCCAGAACCTCACAGACATCACAGACAAGATGCATGAATCACATAAATTGCGTGCAATGCTGGATGACACGTGTGTGCGCTGAGTGTGTAATTGCAGGTCCCTGGACGGGGAGGTGGAGAAGGCTTTGTGTGAAGGTTAATCAGAAATAGATAGTTTAGACTTACAGAGTCATCCCGGATTTCTTCAACGGGGAATTTTTTATCTGTTCTTTGCCTCCTTATCTTATGGATCTGCCAGAAATTCCTGGAGATGAACTAGAGAGAGAGGGAGAGAAGTCCTTTACTTTCTCTTTCTAGGACTGAGTTCACACTTAGCAAACGTGGAACTTTGGTCTGCTACTGGAAGGAATCTATGTGAATGGTCCTAATCTCAACAGACACAAGTTTATAAAACACGCTGTCCGATGAGGCTGGGAAGCAAGGAAAAGAGCAGGGTGAGCAGGGCTGTATGACAATTCTGCCTCCCTCTCCCACACCCTGGGAAAAGGTTCCCTCTAAAGACTGAGACATCTCACGTCTCTAAAGCCTTGGTCGACAAGGGCAAACATCATCTAAGTCCTCAATCTAGTTTCCAAAGGCAACTAGGGCACCCATCATTGTAATTCAAAACAAACACAAACCCAAGGCAACAGCATTAATCCTTCCTTCTGTGGCCATTGTACACATGGGAATATTCTACATGGGAATAAAGTAAGCCCCTCAAGCAATGATTTGCAGGGAAAGGAAGAGAATGACACTGTAGTCTCAGTGGCATAAGGAACAAAACATAGAGTCGAAGTCAGAGTCCACAACTCCCATATTTCTTCAAACTGCCCCTAGCCACCCTGCCCTAAGTGTCAACTGGCCTGTGAAGTTTCTTCACGGTCTTGGGGCGAGTCCTATGTAGCATTATTGTTTCCAATACGTGCATATGGCCCATAAAGCCACATTAAAAGTAGAGCCAGCCAGCATGGCAACTAATCATCACTAATCTATAAAGGCCATCAAAATGTTATAGGAGTCCCTGGGCACTGATCCCAGGGCTTTTGAGAAGAAAGAAAACAGTCTTTTGTTTTGTTTTTGTTTTAAGACAGAGACTCATTATGTCACCCTCGTGTGGCATCACAGCTCACAGCAACCTCAAACTCTTGGTCTTAGGCGATTCTCTTGCCTCAGCCTCCCAAGTAGCTAGGACTACAAGTGCCCACAATAATATCCAGCTATTTTTTTGTTGCAATTGTCATTGTTGTTTACCTGGCCTGGGCCGGGTTCAAATCCACCAGCCTTGGTGCATGTGGCTGACACTATAAGCGCTGTGCTATGGGCATGGAGCCAGGCAGAAAACATTCTTCAGTGGAGCAAACCTCCTGCAGTTGAATATTTTGGGGGAAATAGTGGTGGTGTCAACTGCAAGTCAGGATCCCAGATAGCTGAACTCTTAGCAGTTGGAAGTATTGAACAAAGTGCTCTTTATAGAAATCTATCATGATTTACATTTTAAAACTTTACTAATCCTAGCACTCTTGGAGGCCAAGGCTGGGAGATTGCCTGTGCTCAGGAGTTGGACAGCAGCCTGAGCAAGAGCAAGACCCCGTCTCTAAAAATAGCTGGGCATTGTAGCGGGCGCCGGTAGTCCCAGCTACCTGGGAGGCTGAGGCAAGAGGATCGCTTGAACACAGGAGTTTGAGGTTGCCGTGAGTTATAATGCCATGGCACTCTACCCAGGGCCACAAAGTGAGATTCTGTCTCAAAAAAAAAATAATAATAAAATAAGTAAATAAATAAATTTTAAAACTTTGCTGTGATTGTAAAAAATTGAGGCTTTGGCAAATTGCAAAAGAAATTAGCAAAGAAAAGAAGAAGCACAGAAGAATAGAAAAAGCTGTGCACATTTTTTTAGCAGAATGTTCTTATTGGGCACTGCAATCAAAATTAGTAAGAACTTAGTTTGTATATAATACTTAATAAAAGGCAATTTGTTTCTCTGCACTCCTACTAAGATGGATATTAGGCTAATATTTTTTAAATATGAGTTTGAAAGAATATTAAATCATCCATCATTCTAAGTTCCCTTCATTGCCTACTCAGGTATTTCTCAAAATAAATAAATAAATAAATAACAATACTGTGTACTTTTTAAAGATAAATAACTGAAGATCTACTAAAGTTGTTCATGGACCAAATATAGCAGAACAAAGGACCTAGAGATAGTCAAATGGAAATTTTCTCTGGAATGAAGGAAAACAATAGACATGAGAGCTGAATATATGCCAGTCTTCCTGGTGGTCTTAATTACTAAATCAATATGATTACATGATCAATCAAATTGACTGTCGATCAGTTTAAGTGACTGGAGAAAAAAACATATTGATCTTTTTTTCTAGGTGGTATTTTACAGCAAATAAACTTGGTCTTTTATAATATGTCTAGGGAATGAGATTCATTATTGCTCTTTTGATGAACTTTCCTGGTGATCAAATGCCTTAAAATCAAAACATTATTTTGCATATCTAACAAGAACTTTCTTGGTTTCTATTTCCTCTTTGTTCAAGATCACTGTCAGAATAGGATTTCCTCACAGTTTTGTTTCTGACCCTGAATAAATTATTCATCTAATTTGGAATAAAATTCAAACTCTTTAATCTTATCTAAAAGTTGGGTCTAACCCTAACCACCATGGCCTACTAGGAACCAGGCCACACAGCAGGAGGTGAGTGGCAGGAAGGGACAGAAGCTTCACCTGTATTTACAGCCACTCCCCATTGCTTTCATCACCACCTGAGCTCCACCTCTGTCAGATCAGCAGTTGCATTAGATTAGCTTAGGAGACTCTAATGCCCTGTGATCTGAGTTACAGCTGAGGTGGTATGGCTGCAAATACGGATAATCACTAGTAGAGAAGTTTGACTGCATGAAAGTCCATAATAAATCAATTGCTTGCAGACTCTTATCAAAATCATACCACCCTCCCCCTACCATTCGAGGAAAAATTGTCTTCTGTGAGACCAAAAATCACTTTATAACAAAGATATTTGTACCAGAATGTTTATCGCAGCCCAATTCATAATTGCTAAGTCATGGAAGAAGCCCAAGTGCCCATTGACCCATGGATAGATTAATAAATTGTGGTAGATGTATATCATGGAAAATTATGCAGTCCTAAAGAAAGATGGAGACTTTAACTCTTTCATGTTTACATGGATGGAGCTGGAACATATTCTTCTTAGTAAAGTATCTCAAGAATGGAAGAAAAAGTATCCAATATACTCAGCCCCTACTATGAAACTAATTTATAGCTTTCGTACAAAAGCTATAACCCAATTATAGCACAAGAATATGGGGAAAGAGGATAGGGAGGGGAAGGAGGAGAGTGGGTGGATGGAAGGTAATTGGGACCACATCTATGGTGCATCTTAGAAGGGCACAGGTGAAACTTACTAAATGCAGAATATAAATGTCTTAACAATAACTAAGAAAATGCCATGAAGGCTATGTTAACCAGTTTGATGAAAATATTTCAAATTGTATAAAAACCCAGCACATTCTACCCCATGATTGCATTAATGTACACAGCTATGATTTAATTAATAAAAAATAAATTGTCTTCTGTGAAACCAGTCCCAAAAAGGTTGGGGACCACTGGTCTTAAAGATCCATCCATGGTTAGGCTATTCACTTCCTCGTCACCTTTCTGATCTCATCTCTTCCCATCTGGCCCCTGCTTCCTGTGTTTCAGGGACACTGACCTCTTAGCTCTGAAAACGTAACACAACTACCTGCCCCAAAGCCTTCTGCCTGGAGTCCTGACTCCCAGATATATGCCTAGCATGTTTCTGCTCACGTGAGTTTTCTGCTAAATGTCTGCTGATCAAAGAGGCCTTCCATAATATTTCCCCATTTGAAACAAAGTACTCTAAAATTTTATAGTTCTATAACATTCTCCATTTACCTTGCTTTATTTTTTTACTTCTTAACATTCTTTACCTAAAATATTTATGCATCTATTCTGTGTCGCCAACTCTAGATTATATGATTTATAAGATTAGGGTCTTTGTTTTTGTTCATTGGCAGTTAGGGTTTGAGTGTTTGCCCCCTCTCAAGTTGAAATTTAATTGCCATTATAATTGTAGCAAAAGATAGAATCTTTATGTTATTTTTTTCTAACTAGAATTTATTCTGTATGATTTCTGAGAGCATGAACATTTTATAAACTTTTACTTCTGAATGGTTAACAGAAAGTCTCAATACTATTAATGCTATAGAAAAAAATGGAATACTATAGTCTATAAAAAAGGATTAATTGTTCATATATTTGCTCAGTTATTTCTCCAAATTACTTAAAGCAAGTATTATTAGAAGGCAAACAATAATTAAGAAAATAATTTAGGGGAGGGGGAGGTTGGGGTGGAGGGAGAGTAATTGGTGGGGCCATGTCTGTGGTGCATCTTAGAAGTATACAGGCGAAACTTACTTAATGCAGAATAGAAATGTCTTCATATAATAACTAAGAAAATGCCATGAGGGCTATGTTAAACAGTTGGATGAAAACATTTCAGATTGTGTAT
>CAUYON010085449.1:0-12847 GCA_963573935.1 Arctocebus calabarensis
GCTTTAATACTTCTTTGGGGGAGAAAAATCACACTGTTAGTGAATGAACAAGAAACATTTTTATAGTAGCAGTAGGTTACTATTTTCATCTACCGTGCCGTGAATTCATATGGAAAAGGTTCCAGTAGCTCAGTGGGGGGCAACTTGCCATTGAATGTGATAAAGTGTTGACTGACTTTTGAATTCATGGGAAATAGGTTCCAGCACCTTGTATCACTGTGACATGGGGTCTATGGTGGTTATCCTGTGTGCTGCACTGTATACCTATTCTGCCATGAGCTCATGGGAATAAATAGGTTCTTGCACCTAAAAACATGGGTCCACTGGTACTCCTGTGTGCTATGTTATATGCTTATTATGCCATGAATTCATAGGGAATGAGTTCCAGGAGCTCAGGCTCCTTTCCGTTGGTTCTCACAAAGTGGGCTTCTCTGGGTGGAGCAGGCTGGCGCTTCAGTTGAACCCAGGTCCCTTTCTCTTTGGCTTCCTTCTTTTTCTGATCATTTTCCTTCACACGTTTCAGGAAGCTATCTCGGCTTTTAGAGTGCTTAATGTGCTCAATACGAACATTAATCCTCTTGGCAAGAATCTTGGCCTTAACTTGTTTGTTTACAACAATGCCAACAGCATGTTGGGTAACATTATAGACTCTTCCAGTTTGCCATGGTAACATTTGTATGGTATGCCTTTTTGAACAGTACCCATTCCCTTGATGTCTACAATATCACCTTTCTTGTAGATTCGCATATAGGTGGTCAAAGGAACAACTCCCTGTTTTCTAAAAGGCCTAGAGAACATGTAACGGGTGCCTCTCCTCTTTCCCTTTGTGTTTGTCATTTTGGTGAATTACTGGAAGATGGTGTCTTCGGCTGAAAAGGGAAAATAGTATCTTGATCTTTCAATCTGCATTATTTTAATCTCTAGTGAGAGACTGATTCTTGTTCATTCATTCCTTGTTCATTTGTACTTCTTTTGTTAATTTCTCAGTCATTCGACATTAATTCTCAAATGGGATCTAAATAGGGACATATCTGACTTCTTTAGGTGAAGGCTCATATACAAAGTGCTAGACTGACTCGTGTCCAAAAGGCCTTCCTATTTTGTAGCCAGGCCCAAAAGGCTTTGTTTTATGCTGGGCATGGTGGTTCACACCTGTAATCCTAATACTCTGGGAGGCTGAGACAAGCCTGAGAAAGAGTGAGACCTTGTCTTTACTAAAATAGAAAAAAATTAAATGGACATCATGGCAGGTGCCTATAGTCCCAGTTACTTGGGAGACTGAGGCAGGAGGATTGCTTAAACTCAGGAGTTTGAGGTTGCTGTGAGCTAGGCTGGTGGCACAAGCTTTAACCTGGGCAACAGAATGAGACTCTGTCTCAAAACAAACAAATGAACAAAACAAACCAAAAGGGTTTGTTTGAAATTGTCTGTTTAAAATTGTATTCAAAAGAGAGAGAGAAGGAGGGAGGGGAATGGGAGAAGCGAAGACCAGAGAGAGGGAAAGGGAGGGTGTCTCAGTGTGTGACACACATTTTTGGGGCAAGACACAATTATAAGAGGGACTTTACCAAACAAATGCAATCAGTGTAACCTGGATTCTTGTACCTGCAATAAATCCCCAACAATAAAAAGTAAAAAAAATTGTATTCAGTTTTAGAATGTCAGAACTAAAAGGGCTTGTAGAGATTATTTATTTCATCTCACAGTTTTACAGATGGGAAAACTGAGACCCAGAGAAGATAAGGGGCATGTCCAAAGTCCATAGCTTTGTTTTTATCTGTCTGTCTCTTCCTTTTACAATCATTTATGATGAAAATGTGATTCTTGAAGTGGTTCATTCTGTCTGAGACATCTTCTATTCCCTATTCGTCTCTTGGGCTAAAGATGGAGAAGTTGGCTATGAGGCTGAGACTCCTAAACGGTCAATGTCACTAATGGGACAGATTAGGACAAAGCCTAGTCTGAATGTAAATGTCCTTGAAGAAGAAAAGCAGGAACATAGGATCCACGGTGATTCTGAATAGATGTAGATGTAGTCAGGATTTGCTGTAATGAGCAGATGAACAGACCAAAATCATTTATGCATAATTTATAATTTTAATAAAAATAAGTACTATAAAATATTTTAAAAATTATTTCTTTTCTTAATATGCCTTATATTGTGTAATTTTGTCGATTTCATTAATTCTCTTGGAAAGACCCCTCATAGTCCATTTTAGAGGTGAGTTTGGTTGCAGTTATACCCTCCAAATCTCAGGGTTGTTTTGTAATTTTTAACCTTTAAAATTTATTCACTTATTATTATTATTTTTTTTTGAGAAGTGTCATGGCCTCATCCTAGCTCGTAGCAACTTCAAACTCCTGGGCTTAAGCAATCTTTCTGCCTTAGCCTCCCAACTAACTGGGACTACCGGTGCCTATCACAATGCCTCGCTAATTTTTCTATTTTTAGTAGAGACAGGGGTTTGCTTTCCTGAGGCTGGTCTCAAATTCCTGAGCTCAAGCAATCCTCCCACCTTGGCCTCCCAGAGCACTAGTAATATAGGTGTGAGCCAGAACACCTGATCTGTTTTTAGTCTTTTTTTTTTTTTTTTTAAAAACAATCAAAGTGTAGTTCTTACTCACTCTAAATCCAATGGGGAGTGATCATCTTTGATCATCTCAGGTACTCCTGGACCTGGACTGATGGAGGATTCATCTTGGCAGGGGAAGAAAATGAAGAAAATCACCCACTAATTTTATATAAGGCAGAGGTAGGTCAAATATGACCTGTTTCTACACATTCTGCAAGGTAGGAATTATTTTTGCATTTTGAAATGGTTACAAATGGGCAGTTCCTGTGGCTCAGTGAGTAGGGCGCCGGCCCCTTATATGGAGGGTGGCAGGTTTGAACCTGGCCCTGGCCAAACTGCAACAAAAAATTGCTGGGCGTTGTGGTGGGTACCTGTAGTCCCAGCTACTCGGGAGACTGAGGCAAGAGAATCGCCTAAGTCTAAGAACTGGAGGTTGCTATGAGCTGTGATGCTATGGCACTCTATTGAGGGCAACACAGTGAGACTCTGTCTCAAAAAAAAAAAAAATGAAATGGGGTGGCGCCTGTGGCTCATCGAGTAGGGCACCGGCCCCATATACCGAAGTTGGTAGGTTCAAACCCGGCCTCTGCCGAACTGCAAAACAGAAAAAAAAAAAAAAATGAAATGTTACAAAAAGATTCAAAGAAGAATATTATTTTATGACACAAAATTAAATGCAATTCAAATTTCATAGCATTCATAAATAAGGTTTTATTGGAACACAGCCATGCCCCTTTGATACATATAATCTATGGCTGCTAGACAGTGCTACAACAGCAGAGGTGAGTAGTTGTGACAGTGACCATATGGCCCACAAAGCCTAAATATATGTCTGGCCTTTTATAGAAACTCCTCTAGACTCACATTTTAATAGCTCAAACAAATCACATGGCCTTGGTTAACTTCAAAAAAGATGGAGAAACGCATGTAAAGAGAACTGGAAGTATTAGTGACTAGGACTCAGGGCTGCCCCATTGGCAGAGAGAAAGTAAATTCCTACCTGCTGTCTGGCTGAAATCTCACCAAGTCTTAATTAATGAATCTAAACTAAAGAAAATTTACTATAAATGTCTTTTAAAAGCCTGAATTGCTTGTGTTCATGCAGACCTGGTCCTCCCTCAGAATGACTGCAATCGATCTGTGATTATTCTCATAACTGCAATTTACAACTTGATAACGACAGCTAGAGAAATTTACAAGCAACCCAATGAGCAGTTTTAAGAACAAAAATCAATTCTAGTTCTCTAGAGTGCAAGGGAACATTTAATACTGTAAATTGTCTGAGCTCAGTTAGAAAGAGAAAACGAAAAGCGTTTATTTTCTTATTCACAGCATCCTTTAGAGTAATCACTTTGACTCTTATCTGGGAGTACCATTTCCCAAACAGTGCAGGAGGTGAAATAGCCAAAGCTGACACTGCTTCCCAAGTCAGGATAAGCCCCTCTACTAGCTTTAGACAAGCCCCAGGTAAGTCCACAAGTGCCAAGTTAGCCACCGCGCCAGTTAGAAATATGAGTAATTTCACAAAATGATCACAATGCCACTTGATGGAGTCCTCTCATGAGATGGAGACACACACTCAGTTTTCCCTTCCCCCCGAAATCCATGTCCCTGGCACTGGTGTATTTACCCCAACAAATAAGCAGCTTGAGGCTGTCCTGCCGGGGTTACTTTCTGCCCATTAAACACACCGGCGAGCTCAGGAGTCTTGCCCAGCAGTTCCAGTTCTTGCTGAGATGTTTCCTTTCTATCTCTTACAAATTATAATTTCTTTCTTGTTAAGAATCTCCAAATTACTCTAGTGCTTTCGCAGACCACACTTATTGGAAATGAATCATCCCCAGAGGGCATGTCTTCATGCAGTCTTTCCAACTTCCTTACGGTTCTGGCGACTGAATAATCAGAGGATATAAAAGCCCTTGTTCCCTGCCATAAAATAAGTTTATAGAGATATAATTAGCAACAGTATTATCTTCATTTGGACTTAGCCATGCTAAATGTCCTATAAGAGTTGTTTATGAGGCAATATGAATGGTAATGGTATTAATAACGTGATTAGCCAGAAGTATCAATATTTTCCACCACTGGCTGCCTCCTAATGAGGTTGCATGTGGAGTTTTGGGGTGGGGATGATGAGCTGGTGGATTTATAAAAAGTTGTAAGGAATTATTAAGAGGGCTTTTGTTCCTTTTCGAGTTAGTAGCTCTGGGAAGATCTCTGTATACACAGGCCCAGCAGCCCTTGATGCACCACGTCCTTTAAGATGTCCCTGGTCCATCCAGACACCCCTTTCCATGGGGCCCAGCTCTCTTGCTACCTCCTCCTGAAGCACTCAGAGCACTCTATGGGGGCCTGAACTACTCCACCCTGTGTTTTGATGGGCTTTGGTTCGTAGGCTTTGTTATCTTCCTGACAAGAGTGTGTGGGGTCTTTGAGATGGAAACCATGGTGTCATTTCAATATCTCTTACAACATCAGGGCAGAAATAGGCTTGTGTGCCTCACCCTCTAAAGGTCTCAGACCTGTAGAGTTACAATGGGGAGAGCCAGGAGGCAGTAGATACCACCTGGTACCCCTGGCCTCTTTACATAGGGGGAAGCTGAGGCTTAGAGAGGTGATCTTTTCTCTAGGGTGCCACATGGAGAGTGGCAGAGCAGTGAACAGAGCTCATTGCTCAGTTCCTAGGTTTGGCTTTCAAATAGGTGGTTGGGAGGGAAAAAGTAGCTCCAACGCCAGGCAGAGGTGGTTCAGGCCGTGTCCCAGAGTCCCAGGCGTTTGCCTACCTGAGGAAGACTCCTCTAGATGAGGTAGAGCAGTGGAGAGGAGGAAAGTCACTGTCAGGTTCCAGTTCTGTCCCTTTCAATTGGGGCTTGAATCTCAGTTTCCCCATCAGGGAAGTGGGATGATTTCTGCCGTAATGGCCTCTGTGTGTTCGCAAGAGTCCCATGTGCTTTTGCACTCCCCTGCCTAGCCTGGAGGGCTGGAGGGAGAGTGCGTGGTATGAGCCAGGGCCTCTCCCCAGGTCCTGTCTCCTTAGAAGACCATGGCAGCACCTCACCTCCTCCAGGCAGCAGCCCAGGTCCCTGGCAGGGTTTCTGGAGCTGCTTCCAGCCATGTTGGGCAGAACCTCTGGTGCAAAGTGCTAAGTAGCTGGCTAACTTGACACTGACACGTTCTGCTGGTTTATGGCTGACAAGCCTGCTAAAACTAGGATCAGTTCATTGCTGCGGCAGCTTCAGACCTCCCACTGATCTGAGCCCTTTACCTTGACTTGGGGACTCAAGCTTGAGCACAGAATGCAAACCTGTGCTCCTGGATCAGGGCTGTGGCAGTCTCATTAGCCCGCCTGCCCACATGTGTGGTACATGCTTGTTGATCATGTCACTGGAGCCTGCATGTCAGGGAGCACCTCTGAGGGCACCTGACCCCTCATCCTTACCGAGGTCAACCTTACTCAGTCACCATTGGGGACTGCGCCTCTGTGGGGACTGCAAGGGTCTCTCTTGTTCAGGGCCTCTGAGAGTCTTGAGCTAGGGCTAATCCCTGGATCTCCAGACCCAAAGGGTCTTCTCATCATAGGTGAGCTGCTCCCCAGGGAAGAGGGCCCATGGCTGTGCGGATGGAGGAGAGATGTCTGGAGCAGAGCCCAGCCTGGGGTCGTTGGGAAGGCCTTCTTCCCCAGCTCTAGAAATGGTCTGTTCAAGGGCATTAGACTTTATAAAAGGAATCGGCATGAGGTCCTTCCATTGCCCCCCAGGGGCACACCTCTGAGAACCAGCAGTTTTGGCTCTTTTCTAACACTCAGGGTCACAGGGGCGGCTGGACCCCTGATCCTGTCTCCTTGTACTTTGACAACACCAACACCAGGAAAGGGTCATCAGCTTGTGAACACCTGAGTGCTGGTGTCTGGGTCTGAGTCCTCTCTCTGCTCACCTTGGTGGACACAGCAGGCGCTCAATGTGTGCTCACACTAAGTGCCAGACAAATGGATGAGTGAGGAGGGCATGTGAAAGGGAAGGTTGTTTGCTTTGGGTTTCGGTATCAGACACAACCAAGGAATGTCTGAGCCTTTCCCTGGAGGAAAGTGAGGAATCCCTCTGTGTGTCCCCTGATGGGACAGAGCCTTCCGGAGGGCCCAGCTGAGTGGTTTGTGGGAGAAGCAGGCGGCCCCAGGAAGCTCTACTGTGAGTTTCCTCTCCCCACTTCCACATCAAGGCTGTGCCTGCAGCCGCTGCTATATGGCTCCTCTTAGCCCCACTCAGATCCTATTATGCCAACCCAAATTGAGTTACAGCTTCAAAAGCTCTTTGTTTAGCGAACCGAGCACTTTGTATTAGTTACTACATCTGTCTTGTTATTTTGCATCATCTTTGCTAGAAGCCAGCATGCCTATCCTTGAGAGAGAGCTGCAGAGACTAAGTGATTTATGAAATCTATTTTGTTCTTTTGGTTATTCTTAAGTGGGATAAACAGTGGTATTGGGGCTCAGGAAATGCAGGAGAGGGGAGTGACAGTCCAGTGCACCCCTTGGTTCTGAGGGTCACGGTGCCCACAGTGCCCAGTACACAATTAGCGGAGGGTGTGGCTGAGCTTTCTCCATAATCTAATTAGGCACCGTCTGTTGCAGATGGTTAGCAAATAGGTCACAGGTTCTTACAGAATGGATGCAGGATGTGAGCATAAGATTGCCAAGTTTTTGCATTTTTACAGCTTAAAAAATAGCCACTTTTCCCATACCATAAAAATAATATGCTGTATATTGTAGAAAATTTGGAAAATAGAGACAAAGCACAGTTAAAATCAAACCCAAATCCCTGAGGATGGAAACTGTTTTACCGCAAGTATGCAAACTTCTGCAATCTTTCAGGCCTGTGTGTATACCTATACTTACACATATGTACTTATAATTTTTACACGAAAGGAATCAAAAGTGAGTTTGCCTTTTGCCCTCATAACCCTGGTGTCTCTGGTTTCCCAGGAAACTCACTGATCCAGCAGCTCCCACAAAGCCTGCCTTGCTTCCCAGTCACTGTCCTCCCCCAACTTAACCCACAGCAGGGCGCCTGAACACTGACACATGTCACCAACACCCACAGCTCTGTGTCTGCTGAGGGGGGCTTCTGTGCTGCTGTGAGGGCAGGAGTTAGGGTAGCCTTAGCCTTCCCTCCAGCGTCCCTTGTGCTTCCCTCAATGGCTCTGTCACCCAGGAAATATCCATTGTTCTGAGTTTACCCAGGGCACTGGGGTGGCTATTGAGGTGCCTTGGTGTGGCTGACCCCTGTGTACCCTGCAGGACATCATTTGTGCCTGTGGCTTCTGGCTGGCCTTTGCCACCAGAAGATGAAGATGACCATCTCCTGATCTCTAGGGAGGTATGTGACCAGCCCTGTGTGCAATGTACAGGCTTTGGGGTGAGTTGGGGTGACAGAAACCCATGGTTTTGTAGGCCTTTTTTAGCTTGTGGAGGAAAATCATACAAGAGGTCTATAAACTCAGCTGTCTTCTCTATGGCCTTAAGGAAAGCTTGGGAGTTCTCAGTCACTCACAGACGATGTTAAAGGATCTCTACCTTGGTACTGATATAAACGAGAGTATGTCCTCAGTGTTCACTTCCATTTTCCCAGAGAAATCAGCCCTACTTGTGAGAAACAGGTAGTCCTGGGAAGTGTCTGCAGCAATATCAGCTAAGCTCAGGGCAGCGTGAGAGCAGGCAGAGTGTCACGGGGTAGGCACGACATTCCTCATTCAATATTCTCTGACTTCTGAGCTTACCCTGACTTTGTTCAGTTGATTGCCTGCTGGTGTCAGGAAGGCCTGTCCTTGAACATGGTTGAGCGATTCATTACCTGTCGAAGGCGGCCAGGTGTGTCTGCGCTGGGGGCTCGTTGAGTTGGCTTTGTAATTAAAAGCAAACAAAGCCTGGATGGAGGCCTATCAGTGTTGCTGGGGGCACCGAGGCAGAAACAAGTGGGAAGGCAGCCAGGTTCCAGGGTTGAGGAAGACGCAGTGCCACAAGAGGTGACAGAGTGCCGATTCCCTGGAGGGAGTGAGCAAATGTCTTCTCTGCGGGCTATTGTGATGGACCCAGAGAGTTCCTGCTCCCGTCTGGGCCTGTGACGAGACTGTCACCAGGAGTGGGACTGGGCTTTCTGCAGTGAGATAGAAGGAGGGTGAGGCCTGTTCTTGGATCACTGCCCTGTCGGGTCCTTTACTGGAATCAGACAGGGTATTGGTGACATCCTAAAAGCAAACTGACTTTTAGTTATTAAGTTGGTGGCAAAGGTGGTCGTCAAACCCAGCACTTCCCGGCTCTAAAGCCAGGCTCTTGCTCTTTCCCCACAGGTTGGGGGTATATAAGGGGTTGAATGAGTGCCCCCCCCATTCAGAGGTATCTGTCTACATCCCTGGTGCCCAAGTGTCTGACTTTATTTGAAAAAAGGATCTTTGCAGATGTAATTAAGTGAAGGATCTTAGGTAGGGTGATTAATCTGGATCATCCAGGTGGGCGGGGCATCCAGTGGTAAGTGTCTCTAGGACAGGAAGGCTGAAGGGGATTTGAGATGGACAGAGAGGAGGACACACAGAAGACAAGGAGGCAATGTGACTGCAGAGGCAGAGATGGGAGTGACGTGGCCATCAGTCAAGAAGGAAGAGGCAAGAACAGATTCTCCCTTAGAGCCCTAGGGGGGAGTAAGGTGCAGGATTTGGGGCTTCTGGGCCTTAGGACCATGAGAGAAGAGATTTGTGCTGTTATGAGCTACCCTGTGTGTGGCAATTTTTTATGGTGGCCCCAGGAAACTACTATGGGCGGCTCAGTACATGTCAGAAGCTGGGGATTTTCAGCCATTTGCAATCATAGCGGCATCTTTTTGGCTGTCAGAAGCAGTGCTGTTGGGGTGTGGCCTGAGTGTGGAGCCATTGAATCCATGTCTCCAGGCCTCTGGTGACATTGTGAGCTGCCCTCGTCTCGGTGTCCTTGCGTACACTGGGGTCCCAGCCATGGGAATGGTGCAAACTGATGCTGGGTATTTACATGAACGGATTTTGCTCAGCTTGGAGGTGCCTGCTTCTTACCTGGAGGCAGTGAAGTTGGTGCTGTTTGGGGCCTTTTGTCCTGAAGTGGGTGACCCCACCCTTCACAATCTCACCGGCAGGTGACCTCACGGGAAAGTTAAAAATAGCAGCTAGGAATGGGTTCTGAGTGCCTTGAAGTGGATGCACAATCACTCGATGACAGTTGAGCGCAGGGGAGACAGCTCAATGCTGGGGCCATTGCTTCCCCTCCATGCTGACAGTAATAGGACCAGGCAGATGTCACTGACAGCTGGGGCTAATGGGCTGTCAGGCAGGGCCGGACCAGCCTGGGACATCCTCCGGGCTCCCTGGCATGGGTCCAGCACAGACCAAGGCAGTCAAGCATGGGGCCATCAGGCGGGGGCCTTGGTGCCTACTCAGGGAGTGAGCCTCATTAGAGTGGGGAGTCTGCTGTCCCCACCCCACCTGGGTAGTTGTATTTCTCATTTGTGGGAAATGGTCATTTGAATTATTGATGGGAGATTACAACTAAGCTAATTCAGTTCAATTTCTCCAGCAGACAAAACTATAATTAACCTAGAAGCAAAGGTCAGTGCAATGGTAAATGACTGTGGGGGCAGAGGAATTGCAGAGGAGCCAGCTTGTACTCAGGTGGAAATTATGCAAGACCATCTCAAGGAGCACCATGAAATGAATTCGTGATTCCTGACCAAGGTCCAGCACCACCTGAAAGACCTTCATCTTAGCCTTGGGACTTTCTGAGCAAAGGATTGGCTGGGCTTGCTTCCTGAATATGTAGCTCTTAAAAAGCAGTGAATGCTGGCCTCTGGGGTGTGTGTCCTCCAAGGTGGCCTGAGAGCAGGGGCGTAGGGTTACCTGAGGTTCTGACTCCTGAGTCTGTGTGAGCTGGGCAAGGCATGAAGTCTCCCCTCAGTGTCTCTGTGAAGTGAGAACGTGGTACTAGCCCCTCGGGCCTCCCATCCCCATCACCCCAGACTCTTGTCCTGTGGTTGTGATGAGTGATTCCAGGCATGGCAGGAGGCCAGCTACTGGCCAGCCCCTCTATTTTCACACTTAGCCACCCCATGAACGGGAGCCAAGGGTGTTCCTAACTTGCTTGTCCAGGGACTTGGGTCCTCGTCTTGGTAGGGTTCCTGGATAGAGGTACTGTTCAGCAACCTGAACAGGTCAAGAGACTCAGCAACCTGGCATGTGCCTGACTCCACCTCTCCCCTGCTCCAGGTCTGCCTGTGTGTTTTGGGCAGGAAAAGCCACGTTTAGTTGCTTTAGCAATAAGTGTCCTGCTGAGGAGCTGGCACATAAGTGGCCCTTCTAGGGTGTCATAAAAAGGGAGGGGGCCTTCTTGGCCTGGAATCTTCTTTTTTTTATTTTTTTCATTGTTTGGGATTAATTGAGGGTACAAAAAATGAGGTTACACTGATTGCATTTGTTAGGTAAAGACTCTCTTATAATTATATCCCACCCCCAAGAGGTGTGCCATACACTGTGCACCCTGTTCACCTCCTGCCTCCCCTGGAGTCTTTTCTCTTTACTGA
The DNA here is from genome assembly GCA_963573935.1 of Arctocebus calabarensis. Taxonomy (NCBI): domain Eukaryota; kingdom Metazoa; phylum Chordata; class Mammalia; order Primates; family Lorisidae; genus Arctocebus; species Arctocebus calabarensis. Next base: position 11,165 of record CAUYON010085449.1, read on the forward strand.
TGGAGCTGAGCAATGCATCACCTCTTGTTTAATGGCTGTAAAATATCACATTGATATTGTGAAATGTGTATTTGGTCTTCATCTTCCTGGCACAGAGCTCCTAAAACCCTTGGAATTTCCAGAAGATAAGGAGAAGAGTGTCTTTTGTATGTTAACGAGATGACCCAGCTTCAAGACAGGGGCTGGTCACAAGAAAGGCCAAGGCATGAATAGAGGGTTGAGGCTAGTACACAACCTTTAGGGAAGGTTGAGGGGCTGAGGTTGAGCTCATCACCAACAGCCAAAGATGTAATCAATTATGCCTACATAAGGAAGCTCCCATAAAAACCTACAAGGCGTTTCCAGATAGCTGAGCACATGGAGATGCCTGGAGGGTGGGGTCCCAGGGAGGGTGTGACACCACCTGTTGCCCTGTTCCACGTGACTTCCCTGTGCTTCTCTTCCTTCGGATTTAAAGCAGTAAATATAAGCAAAGTTCCTTGAGTTCTGTGAGCTGCTGGAGCAAATTAATCAAACCTGAGGAGGGGATTATGGGATGACCCATTCTGGTCATCAGAAGTATAGGGGACAACCTACTAGTGATTGGCACCCGAAGTGGAGACAGTCTTATGGGACTTCACCTGTGGGATCTGAGGCTAACTCCAGTGGACAGTGTCCGGAACTGAGCTGAGTAAGAGGACACCCAGCTGCTGTCTGCTGGAGTGTCACCTGCAGAATTGCTTGGAGTGTGGAAAACCCCATACGCCTGGCATCAGAAGTGTGGTATTAAGTGGCGTGGGAGGGAAAAAAACCTTTGGTATCTTTCCTGTCTCTACGTAAAAGCAAAATTCTTTAAAAATTCACCCCCATGAAGAAACTCAATACATAAGAGAAACAAAACAGCAGCTGCTCGGCTTCTTTCTCTGGCCCTTCTCCCCAGGGGCAGGCTGGCCTCTGAGGGGCCGTGGGGACTTCTCTGCTTCCCAGTTCCAGAGTGTGCTTATCTTGGTCAGAATGCCTCCCAGAGATAGAATCAAGAAAGTCTTACTATAGACTTGAGAGAGGGGAGTGGACTGGCCGTTTGTCCTGTTGGACCCCAAATTGGGTTCCAACTAGGGTGGGCACTCCCAAGAAAACAGTCACCAACTCCCGAGTCGATGCAAAAGCAAGAGGCGGTTTATTGCTGATGCGTCAGGGTCCCTCAGCCGCTCAGGGGAAGGACCCCGTTTGGCTGTTACAGGCTGGTTTTAAACCCGAAAACTGCAAGAGGAGGGGAAGGGTGGGGTCAGTGGGGTGTTGCTCGTGGATTGGCTGGTTTGAAAGTCTGGCGGTTAGCCGATTGCGCGGGTGCGGGAACGGGGAACGCGGGGTAGGGGTTGGAACGGGACTGGGGCTTGGGTAATCAGGATAAGGTGGGTGTGGGCTTGACCCATGTATGGGGAAACAGGATACGGTTGGGCTGGTTGGGTATCTTCAGGGTGGGGATGCCCGGAGCGCTCTCAGAGAGTCCCTGCTCACCAATTTCTGGGAGACTGGGGTTTTCAGTCCCAGCAGGCTCAAGGCCGAGAAGGACCGGAGGGATGGAGGGCCATTCTGTCTGCCTCCCTGGGAGCTGCTTTCAGCCCTGCTGGGTGATGGAGTCTCCACCTTCCTGAGGATCTGGCCTCCAGTCAGATCTCCCCAGAGTGTGAGCAGTCTTTCAGG
>CAUYON010085450.1:0-32701 GCA_963573935.1 Arctocebus calabarensis
TAATAATAACAACCAAACATCATGATTATTCTATAAAAGCCCTTATTAAACTATCATTTTAAAAAAAGATATTTTGAGAAAGACTACCTTCACATACCTTTTGCTATAGTATAATGTTATAAGTGTTCTCTTTTAGTATTATTGTTAATCTGTGCCTTATATATAAATTAAATTTTAGTATAGAGATGTATTAGTACATTTCATTAAAAAGATAGTATATATAGATTTCAATACTATCTGCCTTTTCCTCATCCACTAGGGGTCTTGAAAAGTATCCTCCATGGATGAGGGATTATGTGTTATGTTTTAAAATTAGTATCAATTTAGCTCGGGAACTTTAGACAGCATTGAAATACATAGAGAAGAAAATATATCAGTGAAACATAGTTTTGTGAAAATATATCTGAAAGAGAAAATATATAAAGAAGAAGATATATCTGTGTTCCTACAATCCAATGGTGAATAATATTTATATTTTGATATGTTTCTTCCTAGTGTGTGTGTATTATGTATATTACATGTGCATTAATTATACAGTTGGGAACATGAGGCACATAATTTTTGTGATTTTTGTCCAATTTTATATTATCTGCTTTATAGTAATTTAATTTATTTACATTCACATTAAGTTTTCTTTCTGATTGTCTGTTATCTTGATAATATTTTTAATATTCCTTCCCTGCCTCCTTCAATATTTTGTGAAGCTACATATAGTATTCCTATTAATTCATATTAAATTATAATATATTTTCTTACAATATATAATTATAATATAATATACGTATATTACATATAGTACATGCTACAAATTAGTGTAGTATATTTATTCTTCCAAATAAGATGAGAGTTTTAGAACATTCTAACTTATAATTAAACTACTTTACTTTCCTTCTGGTGTTTTTCCAGAAGGAAAAGACCTTTTCAGCCCAGACTTGTCTCTCTCACTCTGTTCAACCCAGTGTTTATATGATAGAGGTAGTTACTTTCAAATCATGATAATTTTGGTTTCTGAGACTTCTAATGTTTTTTTAATCATAATTCATTTTTGCCTCTAAAGTAATTTCTTGTTCTTATTTTGGATATTGTCTTTCCTTTATCGCGTTGATATTTATAAAACTATATTAAAGTTCTTTACATTTGTTTCCTCACCTGAAATGAATTCATCTTCCATTGTGTTGATTTTTATAAGTTGTCCTTTGACTCTTGTTAGGGTCCCCTCCCCACTCAGCAGCATCCACTGAAACCTGTGGAAACTGGCGGTGACCGACTGAAGAAATATAGAGTTCGAAGCAACGGTAAAGAAAGACAAGAGACATAGAGTAGAATTAAAAATGGGAGCCAGGGGTCCATTGCCCGTCATGGAATTCTGGGAATGGCCAAGAGTGTTTGTTCCACTCTGATTTTTTTGAAGTCTATTTGCCCAGAGGGGAAGATGAGGGAGGGAACAAAGACTTTAGCAGTTTCCTGGATTGATCATGTCAGCCTCTGTTGTTATTAACCTTAAGGTGGCCTTCAATAATCTGAAATCTGAGCCTTGTATTGGGATAGCCTCCTGCTTGAGGCATAGATTTCTAGGGAAGTGTTAAGCTCTCCTAGTTCTCTGTGGAGTAAACTGCCACCAGCATTAATCTCCTTTAAGGGATTGGTTGGAGGAAGGCATTTTCCTCCCATCACCACCACAGAAGACTTTCCTCTGCTATAAGGGCTATAAGCTCTTCTGCCCATATCTTAGGCTCAAGCTACTCCCTTCTCTGCCACAGGCAAATGCAAATCTTCACAATGCGTATCTGCTTTACCTGTTTAATGAGCAGGAAACGCCCTAAGACTTGTCATAGCCTCATCTGTAACCTTCTTTCTTAGGGCTTGTCATAGCATCTTCTATGACCATTATTCTCCTCTGAGTGTTCACAGACCCAGCAGGGTCTAAACCTGACCTCTTTTTACAGGTAGAGTTCAACTGGAACACAGCCACACCCAGTCATTTACATATTACTAGAGACAGCTCTGCAGAGTTGAAGAAATGTGACAGAGACCTAACAACTAATCTGTCCCTGGTGTCTTCCTTCCTTTGACCACACCTTCTCAAAAAAAAAAAAAATCCTTTACTATCTTCTGATTTTTTTTTTTTCAATTGCTTTAACTTGGCCTGCTCTTGGTAGCCAAGATAGAGCCAGACCTTCCAGGGGCAGCTTAGCTCCCACCCTCTGGCCACATTCAGTTTATTGCAGCTTCAGTCACCAAGGTAGTGAATGACTTGGCTGAGGTCTGGGCTGGAAAGCTACATATACTGACTTTTGCTGCCCTGCATATACAGCTGCACATGTGAGCTGTGTAGTCTAGGAAGCAATGGATTGCAGCCATTTTCACGTGAGCTACCTTATGACCTGGGGAGACCAGTCATACCCCAGGGTTTCCAGTGGGGAGACTGGTTCTGTTCCCTCCTGCTTATCCTCTCCCATCCCCCATACCCACATAACCCAAGTTCTTTGCTGCCCCCTTCTCCATATTCAGCGTCTGGTGACTTCTTATTTCAGTCGTGTTTATTAACTTGTGCTTCTCTACTATTTCTGGTCCAAGGAGATATTTACATTTTTTAAAAGCATACTATGTCTGTTTAGTTTCCTCTTTTTATGTTATCTTTTCCTGCTATGTGTTTTCAACAGAGAGAAGAAGCTGAGTCTATGAATTCATCATTCTGTTTGACTGGATATGTGTATTCATTTTTATGTCTATATTTTTTTTCACTGAAAGTTGTAGCAGGAACATTTTCCCAGGCTGTTTAATACAGTTCAAGAACCATTTAGAAATGGTTTCATGATAATCCATTCTATGATTGTGCCTATGATTTAGTGAGTAATTTGAACTTGTAGGGGATTTAGCTCTTCCCAGCTTAAGTATATCATGTTCAACGTCCTTATGCATAGACTTTAAAAAATTGTGTCTTGGGTGGTGCCCCTAGCTCAGTGAGTAGGGCGCCAGCCACATACACCCAGGTTGGTGGATTCGGGGGATTCAAACACCACCTAGGCCTGCTAAACAACAATGACAACTGCAACAAAAACATAGCCAGGCATTGTGGTAGGCTCTTGTCGTCCTGGTTACTTGGGAGGCTGAGGCAAAAGAATCACTTAAGCCCAAGAGTTTGAGATTGCTGTGAAGTATGACACCACAGCACTCTACCGAGGATGACATAGTGAGACTCTGCCTCCAAAAAAAAAAAAAATTGTGTCTTGTCTCCAGCTATTTCTTTATATAGATTCAAATTTATAATTATTTTATCAGAGGTAAAGAACATTTTTTTAATAACTTGATTACCAAATATTACCCAAATGTTTTCTAGAAATGCAATTTATTAGTTTTAGTGGATGTATTATTTCTTAAAATAGAACAGAATAATAAAATTTATGAGATTTAGATCTGTAAGGAATCTTAGAGGCATTATAGTTGAATACATTAACTATCATTCAATAAATACTTATTAAATTAACAAAATATAGAAACAAAAGACCCTCTCTCATAGCTCCTATACGAAGACCAGTAGTGACACAAAAACCTACTATGCCATGTATTTTTTATTACATAAACAAAATCTTACAGAAATACAGAAGAGGTAATGACATGGAAAATTATATTTAAATTGGATTTTGAAAGACCTATAAAATTCTCTCAAGGGGAAGAAAATAGAATTTCAAGTATGAGAAAGAGCGTGAGCAAAGGCACTTAGTCTTCAACTATGTGGGCTTTGACTGTCTATTGGTCCATGAAACCAGCGGTTTCTCAATTTATACCATGTATATAGCTACAGGATAGAAAATATTCATGCCTGAGATGTGGCTTGTTGCAGCAAAATTACAACCAGTGTGAGGACTATGCACAGTATGGTTTGAAAAACCCTCCCAGCCTATACTTCTGATATGCCTTTCCGGGTAGCTTGTTAAGCCTGCTCTGTATCCATGTTCTATATGCATGAACTCATTTAATCCTGATGACATAGATATGATCATTAACCCCCTCTTTAATTATTAAGTAACTTCAAGTTAGAGATTTTGAATACCCTGAAAAATGTCAGATAGTGGGATCTGGGGCTAGATTGGTATCCAGAGAAGATGGTGAGAAACTTGTCCTCTTTACTACAACACTAACATGGCTTTGGGGTTAACTGTCCAGAACCTTTCAGGGAAGGTTGAGAAGCCAAACATACAAATACAATTGCAGAGTGGTATAGTAACAATGTTAACAAAATAGGAACAGAATACAAAATGGAAGGTGAGCCTGGTTCTATTTTAATTCATTAGGGAAGGTTTGAGTAAGGTATTGCCATTAGAATTTAGACATGAGGTATCAACACTTCATCAGGTAAAAACAGTTATGGAAGGAAATCTGAATAAATGAATCAACAGGTTCATTGAGATGAGATTAGTGCATTCTTGGAATTTTGACTCAAAATATTGGCTATATGCAGAGAAGCAGAGTATTTCTATAGCTGTATAGTCACCAGATCATGAAATCCCACATAGAATGTTCTATGTCCTAGGTAGCATGTAAGTGCTTCCTAATAAAATTATATCATTCCATGATTTCCTTAAGTTAACAGCACATAGGTTACTATAATATTTTGCTTCTTGAGATGTTTAGATTTCTTTGTATGTCAGCTTTGAAAGGAGCAGAGTTTTTTTCATTTGTGATATTTTTTCCAAAGTTGATAATCTTTAAGTATTTCTCCTTTTCCTCACCACCTCTTCTGCAAAAATGTGCACACGAATTCAATGTAAACATTGTCAGAATTTTTTGACTTTTTGTACTGTTTATCTCTTGAATCACCATTACTTTCAGTGGTAATTTTGGTAATAGAAAGGAAAAATAAGAAGAAAATCAAGTCCCCACTGGTCATTTCACTCTAATATTTGATGACTTTTATTTATATTTTAAAAAATTGTAAAGTCTAATTTTCTTATTTATTCTTCTACTGATTGTTTGCTTTCCTGGCTCTGCTGCCTGGTGAAAGCAACAGTTAATTAAAGCTGATTAGGTCTCTGACATTTTGAGTTAAGATTTATTTTATAATTATCCATTATTGTGTTACAGTGTGTACCCTGCAAAACTATTGGTCTTTTATAGCCAACTTAAATTCAAAGCAAAAAGATTCTGCTTCCTTGAAAGCAGAATGTGTAGCCATGGCCTACACTAACATGGTGCACGCCCACCATCGGATTATAGTCGCTGCTCACATCTCCATTGAGAATGTTTCATTCTCCGTGACCAAGTTATTTCTTTTCCTATTTTCAATTGGCAAAACTCTTACTCCTCCTTTTAAGTGATTCAGCTAAAATGAATCTCAGCTGAAATGAATCTGCTTAGCTAAAATGATTCCTCTTCAGTGAAGTTGTCTGATGAACTTGCCCCAAAGGAGAATGTTGATAAACGTGCACTGCAATCTACATGAACGGTGATTTGCAGAGAGGTCTGACTGCGTGTTAAATGCAAGAGTGTAAATGTCAATAACTTTTCTAATGATGCTGAGAATGTCATCTTGAGAAATAACATTTATAAATGGTAAAAGTCAGAGAATTTGAAGTGTTGGAAAAGATGTGGATTGGAGAGAACTCTTTTACGCTGATGATGGAAATATAAATTGTTTCTTGGAAAACCATCTGACATGATCTCATTAGGTTGACAATGTCTACAGTCTCAGATCCAGCACTTGGCCCCTCATACACCCTAGTGCACAAGTAACCAGGTGAAATACACAGTGCGTCCATATTTATAGCAGCACTCCCGGAACCTTTCATGTATTTCTCAACAAAATAGCAGCTGAGTAAGTTATGATATTTTCTTTCAAAGAACATCTGTTGAATAGTGAAACCTACCGAACTTCATTAACAATGGGTAAATTTGATTAATAAGATCTTGAGGAAAAGCAAGGTGTAGAAAAAATACAAACAATATGATTTCACTTTTTAAAGTTCAAACATATAGATCATATAACTAAATAATTATAGCAGTCCTCACTTATTCTGGGGAGCTGTGTTTGAGATCACTAGTGAGTGTCCAAAGCTGAGTCCTGTGCATACCTATATACCTATGATAAAGTTTAATTTATAAGCGAGATTAACAACAACAGCAAGTAATAAACAATTGTAATAATATACCATAATAAAAGGCATGTGAATTTTTTTTCTTTCTCTCTCTTTCATTTCTTCTCAAAATACTGTAATATGTTTGGACTGTGGCTGACCATAGGTAACCAAACCCTGGGAAGCAAAACTGTGTGTGGGGAGGACTACTGTACCTATTTGGGGAGGAAAAGGGGATGGAAGCACCAAGTTGAAGATAGCACTTACCTCTGGGCCTGAGAAAGGGACCTAGGGGGAACATATTGGGCTCATATTGGTTGTGTTTTATTTTGTTAAGTTGGAAATTGAGTATATAGGTATTCATTTAATCATTCCTTACATGTTATATATATACATATATATTATATATATGTACACGTTATCTACATAGATGTAATACAACTTTAATAATTTTATTTCAGAAGAGAAAACAAGACAGCCACCTAGTAATATGTTTGAACTGCAGTTGAAAATTAGTCATTTGGGCCCCAGTTCTTTAAAATACATGATTGTTCTGCCTTTTCTATTCTTTTTGAAGAAATTATATATCTTGGCAAATTCAAATGTAAACATCATTAAGGAAAATTAAAAATTTAATTAAAAGAATAGGCAATGTTTAAGAAGACCTTTTTATGTTGGCAAATTGATAGTACTAATAATATGAAATCCCTTTGGGAAAAAAAATCGGTCCAAAACCTGGCATATTTTCTGGTTAACAATTTGAATAGATTACTTATAAGCAATTAATGAACTTAACATTAACTAGTAGTGTCAGGCAGCTGTGGAATACTTAGAGAAAAATAACTCCTTAATTTGGGTTATTGCTTCTACTGATTCAGAATGAAGTCAGGAAAATAGAACCCACACTTACTGTTATAGCAGAAGTAATTGAACATGGAGAATTAAGTTAACACGTGCTGAAGAATTATGAAATTAAAAAGGGAATGCTGAAGTAAGTATAGGAAGCAGCCTCCATCCCTTGGGTCAATGGAATGAAGTAAAGAAGTTTAGGCGAGCAAAGAACCCAGAACTTTCCAGAGAGTGGAGTATGGCAGGAGGGGTACAACTGCGGGAGTGGTGCCTGAGCAGTGGGAAAGGGGAAGAGGAGTGTGCCTTTAAGAGCTGGGATTGGGGAGCTCAGAGGTGGGGCTTCCACAGCTTGGATTGGCTGTACTGGTGCTTTTTACAGGTGCAGTGATGCTAGATTTGGGTGGATGGAAACAAGTCAGGAACTGCAGCCACACACTGATTAGAGATGAAAGGTGTCTGCAAATAGTGCTTCAGAGAGGAGAGCAAATTATTACTTCATCCTTCCTCTTCCTCCTCCTCTTTTTCCCTCCCTTTCTCCTTCATTGAGGAAACTTGTCAGGAAAGCAGATGGCAAAGGAGAAAGGGGGCAGAGTCTCCCCCCACCTGTGCCCACGCTCTAGTGTAGAAAGGTAGTTTTGAAGCTGAGAGACAGTATCTTATTAATGACATACTGTTTGAGTATTTTATTCTTACATTTCAATCATGTCTTATATTATTCTTAAGGTGGTCCCATCCATGTCTCTAATGGCCCTTAAAGTTAAGAATATTTTTAACTTTTGGAGATATTTAAGCACACTATGCCCTTCTTTTCCCACTGAACATTTCTCAATGGCATCTTGCTTCATTGCTTACATGGTTGCCTTCCAGATAGCATCAAAGATGATTATCTCCATTTCCAAAACTTGAGAAAAAGATCAGGGGAGTGGAAGTGTGGGAGTGCTGCACCATGTCCAGTGTAGCAGAAAGATGTTACCCCAGCTTAAGTAGCACATTTCAGATAATAAATCCCCCACATCTTTTTTGGTTTTGAGAACATTGGACTTAACTCAATGATCCCCATGACACTCAGGTCATTCTTTTTCAGGCCTTTGCCACCTCTCTGTGGGACGTGTGGTCTTTGTGTCACAGCTTTGCTTCTATATCTGTTGGAATGTATGGTTTTTTGTAAGCTCTGTAATATATCAAGAACATCTAAACTCTTCTGTGTTCTGAAAGCTGAGACTTCACAGAAGTCAGAGCCATTTTTAATTAATGCAAGTAAAGGCAGAATAAAGTCAACATATATTGAGACACGGCCAGAAGCACTGTGCTCCCCAGGCATACTAACCCCTATGTACAAACCTGTCTCCACATTGCAAGATTAGCAGGATTCAAGAACTTGGCCAAGTCTCCAGGTAATGAGTGGTAGATGAGCAGGTCGAGTCAAATTCTCTCCCCAAGCCTGGCTTCCTGGCTGTTAGATGGTGTGCTGCTTCACTATTGGATGTTTAAAAGTACCTTCAGTTTCTTCATCCAGATTCACACACAACTTAATCTCTATAGATACTAGTTATAAATCCATAATAACCCTAAATGTATTTTATCACTTTGCAAATCGTTTCCTTCTTACAACCACTTTGGTAAATTGCTTTGAATTCCTAAAATACTTGTAAACCTTTAAGTCAATGTTAATTGTTTTTTTATTTTTCTTTTGTGTTATGTTTAGTAGACTTTGAAGCTTTCCCAACTTAAAAACCACAAGTACCCTAGTAAGTTCTTGACATCACGTGGTTTCTTCCTGACACTGCTGCTTTGAATGAGGGGCAAGATGGAGCCTCTGCAGCCCTTCAGTCACTCACCCTGCATTTCAAAGACTTTATACTTTTTTCTTTCTTTGGATTGTTTCTCCCCTCTTCTTGCAAGTGTGTTTCTCTCCCTTCTCTTATATGGCACTTTTCATAGCTCCTTCTTCATCTCCTTCATCATCCTGCCAATTCATGAAACTCAGCCTGACCAATGAGCCTCACCATGTTCCTTGTCTTTAAATGTATCTCTCATTCATTCTCTGTTTATAAACCCAAACTAGAAAATATTTCCATCTGGCAGCAATCTGTCTTGAAGTTTGATACCCTAAGCACTGAGCAAAATATTGTTTTATATCTTGAAAACAGATACATGAGTAAGAGGTTCACTTGTTGGGGAGCACATGTGTCATCATTAAGTATTTTTACACCCCTCAACTAATTTTATACTGCAATGGAACTCATTAACAAGACAACATTCCTAAAGCAAGTGACAGCCACAGTGGCATCTGTTTCAATTGGCAGATGTTAGTCACTGAAGCTCAAGTGTGTGGAGTATTTACTAAACTTTTGTGTGTGACTGAACATCTTCTTTGGTAGTTACTCCCTCCAGTTGTGGCATCTTTGCATATTAAGATTGGAAGATAATAGCATCCTGTGGTGACAGTACTACTCTAGAGATACCCAAAGAACCTGTCACGCTTTTAGACTGGTTGTACATGCCACCGATTACATGCCAAGTTAGAATTTAATGACATTTTGGAGGATAAGACAGTATGAAGCCAGGTACCTGACCAGTGTAACACCAAGATCTTGTATCAGCTTCAGTGACAGTCATTTATGCCCCTGATAAACATTAGTTATCACCTAGTACTGTGAGTATGATCTTGCTGTCTCTTTAGTAAATGTCAGAGGAGGCTGGGTGCAGTGGCTCACACCTATAACCCCAGTGCTTTGGGAGACTGAGGTAGGAGGACCATTTGAGGCTAGGAGTTTAAGACTAGCCTGAGCAACATAGCAACATCATATCTTTACCAAAATAATAACAATAACAATAATAATAATAAATTAGCCAGGTATGATGGTACACACCTATAGGGCTAGCAAGCTGGGAGGCTTCAGTGAGAGGATGGCTTGAGCCCAGGAGTTTAATGCTGAAGTGCCATTATCGTGCCTGTGAATGGTCCCTGCACGTCTGCCTGTGTAGCAAAGACTGTGTCTCTGAAAGAAACCAAGAGAGGGAAGGAGAGAGAGAAAGGGAGGGAAGGAGGGACAGATAGAGAAAAAAAAGAGGAAAGAAAGGGGAAAAAGAAAAGAATAAGGCTTTAGATAAGTTCATGCAGACATACATTCAGTATATTAGGATCTGCTGTATAATATGTTTTATGGACATTTCTTTCATGTTCTGGATAAGGCAACATTGTATTCTGGAATTTAAACCTCAGGAATTTATTCGTACAAATCCTAAATGTCCGAGCCACTTTTTAATTCTTGAAAATATTGTGGTTAAGGTTGGATATGTTTGAAAAATCCTAGAACCATTTGTAAAACATGATAAGCAGGAGAGTTTGTAATAGGTGTTTTTTTGTTATTTTATTATAAGATGCCTCATCTACTTCTTAAATATGGTTTAAGATGATGAAGTAATAACTTTTCATAACTTTCTTAGGAAAGTTGGATATTTTTATTGATTTAGCAGAGTAGAGCTTGGAAGTCATCTTTAAATATCTGCTTGGCAACTCTTCCTGATGCCTCCACCATCACCCTGACGTGTCAGACCATCAACTAAAGAAATGCTTTGTGTTCCGACTCTTATACTTGAGCCAGATCTTAGCAGAAACCAAACTTCATGGGTACTTGACTGACCTTAACACTCCAAATAAGAAAATGTGGTGAGGCTTCTTGTGTTAGAATCTTAAAAGTCCAAGTAAGACAGACAGGGATGTCTTGTCATTCTTTTGTTGTCCTTGTTAATGGTGTTTATAACTTTTTAGTTTGCAATAACTCAGATATTACAGAAAAGTTGTGAAATAATATGTGGGACACCTGCACCAGTGTCTTTCAGCCTTTCTCATATCATGTCAGACTTGAACCTACATGTAAACTTTCATGGCCCAGTTAAATTATATTAGTAAAAAGAAAAAAAAAAGAGTAAGAAAAAGAATATATTTACTGTACTTTGAACTGCTTTTAAAAATAATTAATGATCTTTAAAATTTTTTTCAGCACATCTAAGATCCTTTCCTAGACACCAGTGTGCCACAGCACCCCTGGTTGAAAATCACTGACTTAGCCCATTGCATCACTCCCTCCCATCCCATCCTTTCTGAATCAGCATGAACATGTATGTCCTCCTTGTACACACATATTGGAATATGCATAATATTTTTTTCTGAACCATATCAGAGTAAGTCAGTGACATCATGCCCCTTTACCCCTCAATATTTCATGTATATATCCTAAGACTTTGAATGTCCTTTAACTTTACACAGCACAGTTATCCAATTAAGGAAGTGTAATGCCAATAAACAGTATTATCTAATCCACAAGCCATAGTCCAAAGTGTTCTTTATAGCTGTTTTTCCTAATCCAAAATCATATATTGCCTTTAATTGTCATGTCTCCTGTGTTTTCTTTAATCTAGAGAAGTTCCTTCCTTTTTGTCTTTCTGGACTCTGCCATTTTTAGAGTGTACAGGCTCCTTGTTTATTAGATGTCTCTCCACATGCGTTTGTCTGCAGAAGTGACCAGTGGATGCCCCATCCTGTAGGCCCATCACCTGTGATGGGGAAACCTCACTTGGGTCTGTTGGTTTAAGTGGTATCTGTCTGGGTCCTCCAAGGAAGCATTACTTTTTCCCCCTTTATAATTAACAAATGCTTTGTGAAGTGATTGTTTGAGATATGGAAATACCTTGTTCCTTATCATGCTTTAACCTCCTAGTTTTGTCTTCTAGCAAGGATTTTGAATTCCATCATTTCTATTTATTAGCTTGCCCTTTTTATATATATTTCTCATTTTTTTTATTTTAGATTAAACAACCAAGTCACAATATTTGAATTTGTTAGGTAGAGTCCCTCTTGTAATTATGTCCTGTATCCAAAAGGTGTGCTACACATCTGTACATTGTGCCTATTTATATATTTCTTTAAAGCAAATTCTGGTGTAACTTTAATTCTTTTTGAAATTAATGTGGCCTTTTATATGTTATGAGAAGTATTAATCATCAACATTAAGTGAGAGGCGGTCATATTTAACTTTTTCTGCAGTTTTACAGGGTCATCTGTAGAATTTCAACAAATTTTTACAATTTGTCTCACTTTTCTATAGAGAGTTCTGACTTAGCATTATGTCTATTTATAAGTTTATTCTCAGCAATCAAAAATTCTCCTTAGGAAATATGCTATTATTTGAAAAAAAGGAATGGCTAGAAATAGTCATGTTCTTTTTTTTTTTTTTTTTCAGGAAAAGATAGTCTTTAGTAAGTGACACATTGTTATCCATTACACATCAATGTCTTCAGAAAGAAGGAAGTTTGATTAAAATGATCATATTTAAGGGTGACGCCTGTGGCTCTGTGGGTAGGGCGCCAGCCCCATATACTGAGGGTGGCGGGTTCAAACCCAGCCTCGGCCAAATCCACAAAAAAAGTGATCATATTTGATTTATATGTGGATTTGAATGTGCAGCAGTTTACTATTGAATATCAAAATTGCATAGGCCTTTGGCTGTTTGGCTGATAGTTGCAATTCCTCACAGGCACAATGATCTTGAAATATACACAGATCATTCTTGACTATGTAGACACTTTCTTTTATGTTGTTTTTTCATACTATAATTGATAAAATATCCATTGTAATGGCAGAAGTGTGTGAAATATTATGCATTGACTCTCTAAAAGAATTTTTTTACCTCATATTTTTAAAATGAGACAGTACAACCTTTAAAGTTAAACAAATCTTTTATTTCCAGAAATGTTATTTGTGACTATCAATATCTTTTTTCTCATAGTATTGTTGACTTTGTTAAAAAAGATAAATATTCAGATAATGGGAGAATATCTTTTAAAATATCAAAACTTGCTGGTACAACTTGAAGCAAAATAAATTAATACCTACTCAATCCATATTGCATTGAACTGCGTAACCCAGGAGGCAAACAGCAGACAAACATCTCCATGTGGAAATTCAAGGGTACAGCCTCTGTCCCCCAACAAACCTCAAAGGCTTTTATTGAATTCTCAGGCCTGAGAAAATACAGCATAGCAGAAAGCTTCAAAGAGAGAGTCAAGGTTCAAAAACAAGGAGTTTCTCTTTAACAGCATGAATTAATTCTTAACACATTCTGTTGACTGCACTTCTCTGTCCTGACTTTTTCTTATCATTGCTAAATATGACTTAGGGCTAAGACATTTGCTGTGTCCAGTGAGTATTGTTATCAGTGCTCAGGGCCAGCAGTGATGCTTGGGTTCTGTCCAGATCACTCTGTCCCTAGTGCCTAGCACTTTCAACCCTGTGTTCTATCCCATAAAACCTCAGCCAAACAAAAAACTTTTTAAAAAATTTATTTTAATTATTTGAGACTCATGGAGGGTACAAAGAATTAGGTTACACTGATTGCATTTGTTAAAGTCCCTCTTATAATTGTGTTTTGCCCCCAAGAAGTTTGCCATACACCATGACCCCCATCCCCCTCCCTCCTCCCTTCTCCCTACTTGCTCATTCCCCTGCCCCCCTCTTCTATTAGCTCATTTATTGCCTTCATATTAAAATTGAGTACATTGGATTCTTCTCCATTTTTGTGATGATTTACTAAGAAGAATGTGTTCCATCTGCATCCAGATTAATAAAAAAGATGTAAAGACTCCTTCCTTTTTAGTGGCTGAATAGTGTTCAATGATATACCTATACCACAACTTGTTAATCCATTCCTGGGTTGGTGGGCATTTAGGCTGTTTGCACATTTGGGGGATTATAAATTGAGCTTTGATAAACAGTCTAGTGCAAATGTCCTTATGATAAAAGGCCATTTTGTCTTCTGGGTAGATGCCAAATAATGGGATCGCAGGAACAAATGGGAGGTCTAATTTGAGCTCTTTGAGAATTCTCCATATTTCCTTCCAAAAAGGCTGTATTAGTTTGCAGTCTCACCAGCAGCGTAAAAATGTTCTCTCTCTCCACATCCACTCTAGCATCTGCAGCTTTTGAGACTTTGTGATGTGGGTCATTCTCACTAGGGTTAGGTGATATCTCAGGGTAGTTTTGATTTCCACTTCTCTGATGATTAAGGACAGTGAGCATTTTTTCATATGTTTGTTAGCCATTTGCATGTCTTCCTTAGAGAAGTTTCTATTCATGTCTCTAGCCCAGTGGAAAACCTCTACAAAGAAAATTACAAAACCCTAAGAAAAGAAATAGCAGAGGATATTAACAAATGGAAGAATATGCTCAAGGCTGGGAAGAATCAACCATGTCAAAATGTCTGTTCTACCCAAGCAATCTATAGATTCAATGCAATCCCCATAAAATATCATCATCATGCTTTCAAGAACTAGAAAAATAATTCTTCATTTTGTGTAGAACCAGAAGAAACTCTGTATAGCCAAGACAATTCTTAGTAATAAAAACAAAGCTGGGGGTTTCACCCTACCAGATGCTCTGGTATACTACATGGCCATAGTGATCAAAACATCATGGTATTGACACAAAAATATAGACACTCACATTTGGAACCAAATAGAAAACCATGAGATGGCTCGGCGCCTGTGGCTCAGCGGGCTAAGGCGCCAGCCATGTACACCTGAGCTGGTGGGTTCGAATCCAGCCTGGGCCTGCCAAACAACAATGATAGCTGCAACCAAAAAATGGCCGGCGTTGTGGTGGGTGCCTGTAGTCCAAGCTACTTGGGAGGCAGAGGCAAGAGACTCGCTTGAGCCCAGGAATTGGAGGTTGCTCTGAGCTGTGATGCCACAGCACGCTATCCAGGGTAACAGCTTGAGGCTCTTTCTCAAAAAAAAAAAAAAAGAAAACCATGAGATGAAACTAACATCTTACAGCCACCTGATCTTTGATAAATAAAACAAAAACATACACTGGGGAAAAGAATCCCCATTCAATAAATGGTGTTGAGAGAACTGCATAACCACGTATAAAAGACTGAAACTGGACCTGCACCTCTCACCACTTACAACAGTTGATTCAAGATGGATAAAAGATTTAAATCTAAGGCAGGAATCAATAAAAATCATCGAAGAAAGTGTGGGGAAAACACTTGAAGACATTGGCCTAGGGAAAGATTTTATGAAGAAGACTTCCCTGGCAATTGCAACAACAAAAATAAACAAATGGGACTTAACTAAACTGAAAAGCTTCTATTTGAACAGCTAAGGAAACAATAACCAAAGCGAAAAGACAACCTTCAGAATGTGAAAAGGTATTTGCATATGATGAATCAGATAAAATGTTGATAACTAGGATCTATACAGAATGCAAAATAATAAACAAATAAAAAACTTTTTAATCACTTGACAAAAATCACAATAGAAATGTCATTGCCTCATTTGTTTTAGTGCTAAGAGCCTTGAGTGGGTCTGGATTTTTATATGGGATGTTGTTAGGAAATCTTAAGATTCTGTGCCCACATGCATGCATTAGAATTGGGCATATGGGTTACTGCTTAAAGGTATATTGTTGTGAATTGTCACTATATTCCATGGTCCCTAGAGTCATGTTTCACCACATACATGCAGTCTTACTCCTTATCAGAACAAATAGCTCTGAGTGTCTTGAGTGAAAACCAGTTGCTTTGAAATTCTAGATCATTCCAATTTTTTAAGCCCATGGGGTATCAAGTAAGGGAGTTCATACTTTAAAGCTGAAATGAAAATAAAACAGAATTGTTTCCAAATATATGAAAAACTACATGATCTACCTTTTTCTATCTTGTAGCTAACATCAGTTTAAAGGTAGTCTTCTTTGGTTGGCATGGTGGCACATGCCTGTAATCTGGACTACTTGGGGGGGCTGAGGCAGGAAGATCCCTTTAGCTCAGATGTTCAGTCCAACCTGGGCAACGTAGTGGGACCTTATATCTTTTTATTTGTTTGTTTTTAAAGTAGCCTTGTCCCCTCTGCTGAGTTACATCATGCCTCTGAATCCATTTAAAGAACATACACCAAGTACCTACTATTATAAGATTAGAATTAATATTTGAAATGAGATTTGCTATCCTAACATTAGACTTATTATGTTTTGTACCAAAGAAGAAAAAGATCAGCACATGGAGTTAGAGGTGGGCAGAATTCTTTTCTGCATGAACAACACTTTAAAGACAAGGGCTAAAACTCTAGAAGGGCTGACCTCTAAAGTAGTGAGCCCTGGTCACAGGAAATGTTCATATGCACACTGGAAGGTTCCAGACATTAAATAACTGTCCATCATTTACTTTTCATCTCTTGATCTCTTATGCATGTTATAAAACTTTGGTGTCATTAAATATGTTCAAACTTGAAGGTAAATGAATCAGCAACAGTGACTCCTAAAACTCTTAGAAAAGTACAAAAATGTTTGGAATTTTATGTTATTTAAAATGGTGGTATTTGTATAGATATAGCATATATGAAATAATGTAGAATTAGCGTAATTTCATGCTTAATAATAGATTCATTTGGATTATTTAAATAACCACAGTGGCATTGTTGATGATAAACTAGTAGACTCAGAAGGCATAGAAATTATGACATCGCTGAGGTGCTGTGGGATTTGTGGGTATATGTTATCTCTGTGCTCTTCCATTGTGTTCTTGTGATACGGAACTATTTTGAGATTAACATTTAGACATTTAATTTTTAGGGATCAGATTGTTCTAAAATCCATCTTTTAGATAGCATAGTTCATCTACATAGTATATTTTCTAGTATATAGTTGGACCTAATGACACACAAATAGTAAAAACTAAAATGTTGTGAGTATTTTTCAGAAATTGTGAAAGATTTGTGTTCATTTATCCATCATTCTTTCCGTGACCCAATCCACCTTTGCTGGGCAGTTTCTCTGGATGTTTGAGTTGATTAGTCAGGGTGGGAATAGATTTCTAGTCACCTCCTGGGTTTATTGATTCGTGGCTTTCCATTCCTTCCTTACTCTGTTACAGGTTGTCTTTTGTCTCAAGCACCAATGAAACTGTTGTCACTATTTGCCAAATTGAATAGATATTTTATTTTTACCTCTTATTCCATGAGTCCTGCATTTGACCCACTCTTAATAATCACTATGCCATTAGCTTCATTAGCCCCAGTCACCTTGATTTTTCATATAACATCTCACAATTCCTCCTAAATATTCTTTCTTTGTGGTCTTCTCTTTCTCTGCTTCTTCATTAAAGTTGGTATTCTTCAAGTGTTCAACACCGACCCACTGCTTACTGTAGGCTCCTTCTTTAAATGGTCTTATCCATATTCTCATTATCTGATCCGAAAACTCATACATCATCTGAGCTTGAACACCATACCTTTGTGTTCCATTTTCTTTCCTCCGAAATTGCTCTTCCTCCAGGATTCTCCATCCCCTTGGCCACCCAAGGTACAAATCCATTCAATATTGACCATCCTTCCTTGCCCTCCCTACATTACTCATAAGCATACACCAGAATTGCTGTATGATTTTTTTAACGAGTCTTATCCTTGGAGATTACTTTTCAAAATGGCTTGGGCTGGAACCCTGGAAGGTATATTCTGAAAAGACCCCCCCCCCAAGTGGATTCAGAAGTCTGCCTCTTTGTAAAGGATGACTTACATTCTAGTCAGTTGACAAGCTCTGCTAGTTTTATCTCCAAAATATTTCTTGAATCTGTGCCTTTCTCTCTGTGATTTTCATCTTTTGTCAATATATGTATGGTATTGTGAGAGTAGGTCCAGACATTATCTTTTTTGCCATTTCTATGTTTTGTTTTGTTTTGGGTTTGGTTTTCAAGCAGTGACAGGAAGAGATCAGGTTTTTCCAAATCATTATTCCAGTGCCCAATCACTAGCTTCGTGAGTACTGAGAGGCAGAAGGAGACAGAGGGCACTAATTTGATGGTGCAGACTTAACAAGTTTGAATCTAAAACCAACCGTTGAGTCTGCGTTCCTGATTGTGGCATAGATAGCAGCTCTGCTGGTGGGAGTCATTCTAGGAGACCAAGTGCAGGGTCCAATCTCTCTGTACTTACAACTATTTTATAAGCATCTCGCGGCTGGCATTGACCTGCTTTAAGTAGCCATAGTGCTTTCTGTTTCTAGAAAGTAAATCCAGAATCATGCATAAACCAGGCTTACATGGAAAACAATTAGGTTTTAGAAAAAATCATTTTCTGATCTAAATATCGTCATTTCCTCTCCCTTATATCTGTCATGTGGCTTCCTTCATACTGCTGGAGGCCAGTGTGCAAATACCAGTGCAAACTTCTGAAAGGTCAGAGAAAAGCAGCAATATTTAAACTCTGATTAACATTGATTGAACTTGGAGATATTTATAAAGTACAGCTGGAATATACCAATTACCTCCTCCACCAAGTAACTAGACTCCCATTAGTCATGTTTCATTTCAGGCAGTGGCATGGGATTATCCTTGGTTTATAAGGTGGCTCTGCCCCATGACATACCACTCTGTTAAATGGCATGGTTGTCTGGAAGCCTATTTTCCACTGGGATTATCTAAGAGAAACTTTTTTCCCTCTCCTCTGGCTATGTTATTCTTTGTATTTGGAAGTCTAATGCATGCTTTCCAATATTCGCCCTTTAACATGATATAAAATATTTTTGGCTCAGAAAGGTATTTAAACAAAAATCGACATGATTGGAATTAGTCAGTTATGCCAACAGTTTCCTGACAAACATTTTTTAATATTTGGATTCAACTGTAATGTAAGTTTTCCAGGAACTCTATCTTTGTTCTGTTTTTAATAATATTTCTAAATGACCCTTCAAGTTTGTAAGATTATAGTGTTTGGTATTTTAAAAAAATTTACATAGTCACATACCAATTTTGAAGATGATAAGTAATAGCCAATATGATATGCATGTTTACAGTTAAGAGAATGGTGTCAAATCTTCTAAGGAAATTTCCTTAGCCCTTATATTTTTTCTTATCACATGAAAGATATTTCTTATTTGTATATAATGAATATATAAGTATATAATTTATATAATGTATATGGAATATATAAGAATATATATGAGAGGCCAAGGCACAATGGCTTATACCTGTGATCCTAACACTCTGGGAAGCTGAGGTGGGTGGATTGCTTGAGTTCAGAAGTTTGAAACCAGCCTGAGCAAGAGTGAGACCCCATCTCTACTAAAGTAGAAAAACTAGCCAGCTCCTGTAGTTCCAGCTAGTCAGGAGGTTGAGGCAGGAGGATTACTTGAGCCCAAGAGTTTGAGATTGCTGTGAGCTACAATGGTGCCATGGCATCCTCCAACAGTGACAAAGTAAGACTCTGTATCAAAACAAAATATATAAAAGTGGAAACCAACTAAACACATGTATATGTATAGAAAAAAATATATATATATGACAATGTATGACAATATATAAACTCTAGAACTTAACATTCTAGTTTTATATTTATCTTTCTTCTTTCCCCTTTCTTTACTTTCTTTTGTCTCTCTCTCTTTTTCTTTCTTTCTCTCTGTCTCTCTTTTTCTCTCCTTGTCTTTCTCTCTCTCTCTCTCTCTCTCTGTCTTTGTCTCAAAAGAAACAAGTACTCACTGTCTCTTCCTGGGTAGAGTGCAGTGATCTTTGATGGTGCAGACTTACCAAGTTTGATGTGATCATAGCTCACAGTAGCCTCAAACTACTGGGATCAAGCCATGCTCCAATCTCAGCATCCTGAGTTCTTGAGACCACAGGCATGAGCCAAAAACCTCAGCCACTCCCTTTGTAATATAGTAAGGCAATTATCCAGATTTCATATCACAATAAAGAGATTTGGGTTGGGGGTTTGGTGCCCTTTGCAGAAGACTTACATGGTTTTATATATTGGCCACTAATGGAGACTTAATATTCAGATTAAGGAATGTCTGATCACAGGCACAGTTGAAAACACTTTCTTTGACATGAAGTTTGAGTGCTTCCTTTGTATTTTAGACACTAGACACATTGAGGTGAATAGATTTGCTTTTAGATTCCAGAGATATGAGCTGTAATCAGAGACAAAGATATACAGATGTCATTACCTTTTCTTTCTTTCTTTCTTTTTTTTTTTTTTTTTTTGGAAAGTTTCCTAATAGCAACCTTAGTGCTTAGCACTTCAAGTTTAACCTCTGGTTGGGGCTTAGATCATTTAACTAACTACCCTAAGATTACATAGCTAGTAGTAGAAACAGACTTGGATCTAGGTCCATTTTGTCCAAAGCATTGATTTTATTCTATCCATATATCATTCACCTGTGTTGGGAAAAATTGACCCCCTTGTTCCGGGGTGACAACTGAACCAGACACTGTGTATGGATGGATAGGAAGAAGTGTACTCAGAAGACTGGGTAAATGGAGATTGGTAGGATATAAAGGTAGAGAAGAAATCTGTCTCCAAGAGAACACACTTGTTCTGCTACTCATTATAAACCTGAACTATCAATGGTAGACTTAAAATTTCTTTTTAACTTTTTAATTACATGGATATTTATGTGAATGTGCCTGGAATATTTTAAAACAACCTCCAGACATATCATTCTCCAGAGAGCACACTACAAGAAAGATACCTGCTCAGTACATAGTTGGAAATTCCAATAAGAGCAACTTAGTAAGGAAATTCTTCCTGACACCATATGAACAGAGAGATGGAAGCAAGCAGACACTCAAGGCATCTTCTGTGGCCCTCAGGAAGAGGGGCTGGAGATGAGATGAGGCAGAAGGTCTGGCAGAAACAACCTTAACAGTTTTCCTAGCTCTGAAACGCCATAGTTTCCCAGTTTATATTGAAAATTCAGTAAGCCAAGAGGAAAAGAGAGAAGTAATTGAAAAAGGTAGTTCTGTATGCATTTAATTCATATGGATGGGCCAAGGACATTTATAAAATGAAGTGAAAATTAATCTGAAATAGAAAATATTTTTAAAAACTGATGAAAAATATTAGAACATGTATTTTCTTATTTATTGAATGTTCTATTGTTTAAAAATTGAGTAAAAATGAAGACCATAGAAATTTTAATACCATTAAGAAGATCTGAGGTCTCACACTGCTTTCCTAGTTATTGAAGTCCTCCTACAAGGCACCAGGCTCATTAGATGATTCAGCAGGTACCTGGTGTTAGGATGTTCACACAGCATCCTAGACTTTTTTTCTTTTTTGAGGCAGAGTCACTGTGTCACCCTCGGTAGAGTGCCATAGCATCACAGCTCACAGAAACCTCTAACTGTTGGACTTAAACAAGTCTCTTGCCTCAGCCTCCCAAGTAGCTGGAACTATAGGTAAGCACCACAATGCCTGGCTATTTTTCGTTGTAGTTGTTTAGCTTGCCTGGGCCGGGTTCGAACCCACTAGCCTGGGTGTATGTGGGTGTAACCACTGTACTATGGGCACCAAGCCAGCACCCTAGACTTAAAGACACTGTTTGTAGCATGGTGAAACAAAGGATGAATTATTACTTCCATTTTCTAATTAAATAAATAGAAAATGAAAGAATTGTGACTAACAGTCAAAATGTTACTCTCGCTTGCCTCTGGCTTTGGAAACCGAAAATCAGACTGAATGAGAGATTGGATTTCATGTACTTCCATGCTGGCCTGAGCTATTAGACATCAGGGTATTAGTGTTTTACTTTTCTCTTTGGGAGTGAAAAATAATTATAAAGACCATATATTCCAATAGAAGACAAGGTTGTTGGAGACAGATGTTTTTGTCAGTTTTGTTTATGGCTGTGGGCAGAGTTCCTAAAGCAGTCCCTTGAATTAAGAGGTAGTCGATCAGTGCTTCCTTCAGCAGCACATATACTAAAATTGGAACGATACAGAGAAGATTAGCATGGGCCCTGCACAAGGGTGATACGCAAATTCGTGAAGCGGTCCATATTTTTTTTACATGGATGGAGCTGGAACATATTCTTCTTAGCAAAGTATCTCACGAATGGAAGAAAAAATATCCAATGTACTCAGCCCTACAATGACGCTAATTTATAGCTTTCGTATGAAGGGTATAACCCAATTATAGCACAAGAATATGGGGAAAGGTGCAAGGGAGGGGAGGAAGGAAGATGGGTGGAGGGAAGGTAATTGGTGGGATCCCATCTATGTTGCATCTTAGAAGGATACAGGTGAACCTTACTAAATGCAGAATAAAATGTCTTCATATAGTGATTAAAAGGCCATGAAGACTATGTTAAACAGTTTGATGAAAATATTTCAGAATGTATATGAAGTCAGCACATTGTGCCCCATGATTGCACTAATATACACAATTATGACTTAATAAAAAAAAGAAAGAGGTAGTCGATCAATATCTGTCATATGTAAATAGATCCCTTAGCAATTAGAATACTCAGAGGCCTTTGGGAGCTGGTCTTCACCTAACTTTGCCAGAAACAATTCACTGAAATAAATAAGGGTGGATACATGCCTACCTCATTTACTTTAAGTGATATAACTTGCCCACTTTATGGTCAGGATCCTAACTCATACATTTTTAGAAAACTCTAGAAATTTGACAGGATTAAGTATATCTTTATATGCATCTAGAGGAGAAAACAAAAACAAAAACAAAACAGAATTTCTGGCTACACAGGGCTGCCGTAAGGGTTACAGCACATAGGAAGTTGACCGCAGGTGTCTTGTCATCTGACTCATCCCTTCCACATTTCTAATAAAGTGTCAGCAAGTTCCAGTGATGAAGTACTCAGCACCTCACAAAGCGAGTTCCCTTGCTGCAGGAGTCCCCTGCACATCCTCCGGCCCCTTTGCACAGTACCTGAATCTCTCTCTCACTCCTGCTCATTTAGCTTCCTCCTTCCTTGGGATCAGCCCAGCATGGCAACACCCACTTCTCCATGACACCACATTCAGCTCACTGCCAACAACTACTGATATCTCACCTTAGACTTCTCTAGGTTGGTCTTATAAACACAGTAGCAGTAATAGCTACTATACACGCAGACACACGCACATATATTCCCAACTTCATTTTTAGGCATTGTAAGTTTATTTTGGCTAATCATCACACAAATGTTGATTTTATTACACTCACTGACCCAGTGCATTATGATGTGAACAGGATCCAGAGGGGTTAGACAATGAACCCCATCTCACAAGGCACATTCATTCTGTGGATGAACTAGAGTTTAAATCCTGTCTGCCAGATTCCATAATCTAGAACGCCGTTTTCACTTTGGTAGCTTTTTATCCGGACACTAATCCATCCAACAGCAGTTGGTTGCCTGCGTCAGGTTCTACCCCTACAAATGGAAATAGGAGGAACTTCCTCTAATGTAGCTCATTCTAGTGGGGCAGAAGAGACACACTTATAAATAACCCTGATACACTGTGGGAGTTGATATCAAATCCCACCTCTTCAACTTACGAACTGTGCAAATACGGACTGTCTCTTTGTATTTCATTTTTTCCCAGATGTCAAGTGAACAATTCATAATCTACTCCTAGGAGTTTATTTTATAAGGATTGAATGGGGCAAGACCCGTAAAGCACTTATAGACCCTGGCACAAAATGAATTACTCAGCAAATCACAGCTTTAGCTCTGTGTAGAAATTGCAGTGGGATAAGTCTCCTGTCTTGGCCTGAGTTATTTAGGCTGGGTGGTGGTACCACCATTGTAGGGAGAAGGAGGGAGGTAGCATGTTTAGAGCAGGCTGTGATGAGTTGTGTACTGGAAATGTTGAGCATTTGGTACTGCTGGACCTTTAACATGGGAGCCTACAGCTTTGAGATACCTGGGATAGGGATATGGATTGGACAGTCACCAGCCTCCAGCCTGTAAGGGGTAACCTAAGCAGAGTTTGGAAGGGCCAGTGGGCGAGAACTACGTGTACCTACACCCTTCTTAGATTTTAGCATGCCCACGTGTCTTTTGTGTTTGTTGGGGAAGTGTTTGCTAACAGTAAAGCCTTCCTGCATCCCCTGATTAGATAAGCCAATGACCTGAAAGGGGTAAGATGAGGGAAATACAGTTTTCTAAGAGAAGGTACATTACAAGTGCAATTACAGTCTCCTGGGGGAACTGGCAGGCACACCTTTAGAACTATAGTGAACATATGTTTTCTTGTGTCATACGTGTCTCTGTCCAAAGTGTTATCTTTCAAATACAGTAACCCTCCATAGATGACCACCTCCCTACCTTGACCACCTCCTTACCTTGACCTAACTTTAATAGGCCAGATGTACCACACATACAAATCAATATAGTAGGCTTACTTTCTTATGTTGACCACTTCTGTAGGTTGGCTGGTTTGTGTTAGTCTGTTGGGTGGTCACTTACAGGGTTTCGTATCTGCTTTTCAATTTTAGATTACTGCCTTTCTGATTTAGATTTCCTGCTATGACCGTACTAGCAGGCATTTCTTCAGAAATAACCTTAGAGATACTACTTAATTAACCTTAGAGATACTACTTAATTAACTCAAGTACACTCTGTAGCAGGAAGAGTATAAACTTTGGTGTTAGATCAGGATTTCAGTTAATTTACTGCCTATTATCTATGACTCTTGAGAAAATTAGTGTGTTATTTGAGCTTTAACTTCCTCATCTGTAAACAGGGGTAATAATATCTACTACTTTTCTAGCTTGTTCTAAGGATTTAGTTAAATACTGGATAAAATGCATCTGGCATTTAAAAGATGTGCCATAATTATTGGTTGCTATATTAACATTACCACCAAGGTTGTGTTTGTGTATTTTAGGAATTTTGACTTCCATTAGAAATAAACTTACATTAGAAGTCAGTTGATACGGGCAATAAAATAAAATAGTTTCACATTGTTTCACTACATGCCAGGCACTATTCTAACACTTGTTATTTTATTATTTTTATCATTCATAACTATGTACATTAATGCACTTATGGAGTACAATGTGCTGATTCTATATACAATCTTAGTGGATTAATCTTTCTGAGTACACTGTGGAAAATACCTTAGTATCTTGCCTGTTTTATACATGAAAAGACTGAGGGTTAGAGTTTAACTTGTTTAAATGATTGGTTTGGACGTAGTCAAACTATAGATTCTGTAGAATTTCTTTTTATTGTCGTCTAGTAGAAAGCCCTGGTCAGAGGCATCTCATGTCAGTATTTGGATGTTTCCAAAATATGTATAGAACATATGCCAATTGGAGTGGCTCTACCATTAGCTAATATGTTGTTAAAATCATTTGCTCTGTTAACAGCAGCACACTCAAAACAATGTCTTTTTCTAATTTCAGCCTGTGAGGTTGAAGCGGAGAAAGTGTACCAAGTCTCCTCAAAAGAGCACATGCAGCCTTTCAAAGAAAACATGGAACAATTTATTATTCAAGGTAAATCCCAAAGAGACGTGTTGTATCTGCAAAAAGGTACAAGACATTTTAACAAATACACATTGGCTAAAGGGGATTTTGTTGACATTATAGAAGAACAGATCAAGTTTAATCATGAGTAACAGAATTGTGAGAGGCTGGGCATTATCCAAACATGCTATTTTGTGGATAATGCTCTTTATTATTGATTTTTGGGGGCCTGATGGTAAATATACTAAATATTAGTTAAAATTGTTCATATTTATAAAGACATTTAAAAATTTTTATGCTTTTTCTGATAGAAAATTAGATTTTCTTTTAAGTTTTAAGTATGCTATGACCTTGGTTTAATCTCCCATTTATTTTGTTTGTCAAAACATTACACCCAAAGAGAAAAGTATATAATGCTTTTTCAGATCTTCAGCAGAACATTATGTTCTATTTTTTAGGACACATTGTTACCAATGGATGGATATTTAACCCCTTTCTTTCAGATCACTTAAAAACCTTATAAATATCTCATTGATTCTTCCTATAACCCCATGAGATAAGCAAAGATGGAAAATTTTAGAAGATACTAAAACAAGTGTTTTTTAAGAGGAAAAACTATATTAAAAGTCTTGCTATTTGAGGTCACTGAAACTTAAAATTGTATCAAATGGTTTAGAACTCAAAATACTTCAGTCTTGGAATGTTACACAGAAGATTAGATTTGTACCATGCTGTGCTCTGAGACAGCTCTTTCAGCTTCAGGAATTGTCCTGGAGGCTGGCAGGGCATGACACAGAGGCCCAGGAGTGCCCTGAAGATTGGCTCTGTCCTCTGTTCGTTAGGTTTTTATAGATTGTTCAAGTGTCATTAAGAATAATTTACAATAAATGAGTCATACCACAGTTTGATTAAATATTAAGGGCAGCTTTTTTTTAAGATGGGAAAATACCATTTAATCATTTAAGATAATCCTGAAGATTGAAATAGAACTCTGGTTAAATTCATAAGTCAAAATGATTGTCATTTTCAAATTTTGAGTGCCTCGTGATTAAGAGTGGAAAATCTGCTTAGTGATTCCAAAAAGTCCTTTGGCCAAAATCACTAGTCCTATGTTAGAAGATTCCGAGGCTCACTCCACTCCTTCTGGTAGATAAAACTGTCCTGCTTTTTCCATCCACTTGGGTTTTAGGATCAAGAATATATATCTTTAACTTTAGAAAGTAATAGGTCATTTAGATAAAGCATTGAATACTCATTTGGGGCTTATGGGAAGAAAGGAGTTCTTAATCCTAGGACTTATTCAAAAATATCAGTTTGTTGAGTTTCACATCCAAAATGTAAACATATGCCACTTATATGTTGACTACATTCTGTATGATTTATTACATAATATTCTGAGTCTACATTTAGTGGGCCAGACATTGAGATTATTTTTATATGACCAAATCTTCATTTTTTTGATGAATAGTGAAATTATATTTTATAACCCATTGGAATTTTTATTTATTTATTTATTTTATTAAATCATAACTGTGTACATTAATGCAATCATGGGGTACAATGTGCTGGTTTTATATACAATTTAAAATGTTTTCATCAAACTGGTTAACATAGCCTTCATGGCATTTTCTTAGTTATTGTGTTAATACATTTATATTCTACACCTACTAAATTCCACACGTACCCTTGTAAGATGCACCATAGATGTGGTCCCACCAATTACTCTCCCTCCACCATCCTCTTCCCTCTTTTCACCTCTCTCTCCCTTTTTCCCCTTTGGAATTTTTTAAAAGTCATGTGTTCAAGTCACACATGGTCACCAACATAAGATATCTTTGATAATTATCTATGATGACTCAAAGGATGTGTAAAAGCCTTTAGAATTTGTTTAGTAGGTCACATGCAGGAAGAGGGCAAGTCATGCTAAATGGATGAGTATCTATTCAGATTATAATGATCTTCCAGAAAGATCTTTTAAACTCCTTATGAAATTGGGAGATTAGCAATTTCAATACTATTTTGTGTTAAACTAAAACATCATTGTTGTAAAGATACTAACCTATACACTATATTATAAATATAGACTGCCTCAGCTTTCGCCATTAAGTTAAATAAGATCAGTCTGTCTTTGTGGTTTTTCTTCTACTGTTTTCAAGTGCCTTTTTATTTCTTCTCTGGTCCTGAGCAACTGTCCTATTTGCTCATTAAAATTTTTTATAAATGTTTTTGCTTTTTAATTTATATTTGAATGTGTTCATGGGATGCAGAGACAATTTTGCTACATTGACACGTTACTCTGTGGTGGAGTCAGGGCCTTCAGTTACATTTATCAGCAGAGCAAAGCACTTTGTACCCACCAAGCAACTTCCCATCACACACCTCCTGCCACCCTTCCCCCTTCTCCATTGTGAATTATTGCATACTCTGCTTCCATGTGCACCCTTCATTTGGCTCCTACTTATAAGTAAAAACACAGTGTTTGACATTCTGCACTTGAGATGTTTCTCTTGAGATAATAGCCTCCAGTTCTATCCATATTTCTGTAAGAAGCATGATTTTGCTCTTTTTTTCTGGCTGAATGAATGACATTCCGTTGTGTATATTCATCACATTTTCTTTATCCAGTCTTCTGCTGATGGACATGTTGGTTGATTCTATATATTCGCTGTTGTGAATAGGGCTATGATAAACATACATGTGCAGGTATCTTTTTTATTGATTGTTTTATTTTCCACTGGGTAGATAGACAGTAATGAGATTGCATCTCCTTCTCCAACAACTGCAGTCATACAGTTTTCTTATGATCTTAATTTTTTCAACAGCATCAGGTATATCTACTTTATAGAACATAAAACTATAGGAACAGTACTAAATGGATACCTGTGGAGAGGATGGGTCTTTCTAGTGACTGTGATACTTGATTACTAGAGGAATGATTTGGAGGTGAGAAAATCCAAGCTAACAGAAGGACAAAATAAGATGCAAAATTATGGACACAAACAAATTAGTAGTTGCATTCGAAGAGGAGAGTGAGTGGTGAAGTTGAACAGAGATGCCATAGGGACCAGACCAGAAAAATCATATCTTCCTGGCTGAGGAATTCAGGCTTCTTCCAGAAATCTTGGAGGGACAAAATTTCAAAGAGTTAAGAGAAGTTATATTAACAACAATGTGAAAGGGGTGAGTGGAGTTGGGTCAGACTTGGCAGCAGGAGACCACCTATGAGGTTGTTACAGTGCCCTGTTGCAGAAATGAGGAGGCTTCTAGTAAGGAAGTACTGATGGTGCTGAAGAAGGAATTAGATTAAAGGGGCAAAATAAGGTAGAATCAAGTAAGCATAGAGATGATAGAGATGTATCCAGATTTTAAGTATGGGATGACTGGGGGTGATTGTGGGTACTAATCTTTGAGATAGTATGGGAAAATTTCCCATTTCCAAATACAGGAAAATGTTTAAGTGGCAAATATGATCACCCAAAAGTGGAGATGCCCAGTGGACAGGTGGATATATGAATTGGACTTGGCATAGAGGTCTGAGATTGAAGATTGGACATCAATCCAATCCATCAATCCAATCCTAGGAAGACAAGAAAAAAGAGAGCTGGGAACCGTATTCTGAAAGATGGACAGAGGATGAGAAGCCACACCTCAGATAGGTACCAGATAGGTAGTCAGATAGGTAAGAATAAAATTAACAGAGGCTGCTATGATGGAAGCAGAGTTGGGAAAAGCTTCAGAAAAGAGCAAATGATCAGAGTACTCATTCAAATGGGCTGAGTGGATGAGGACTGAACAACTTCTAGGATTGTGACAGTGGAATCAAAGGGGATTGGCAACCTGGATGGAACATATCTTTTGGATTGGCACGAACAAAAACTAATTTTCTAAGCTTCCAACATTTAAGACAAGCGAGGCGGTAGAATGGCACAACTCTGCAGAGGGTTAAAAAGTTATTGGGGTGACAAGACTAACCAATGCATAAATGTTTGACTTAACACTCTAATCAGAGTCACTATCACTTAGCTTATTTCTATTTTATGTCAGTACATGATGGTCTTGTTTTTGTGCATCTGTGATGAGGAATTCTTAAGCTCTAAATGGTTAGTCACCATTTATTTGCAGTTTTGTGTTAAATTTTCTGCCTTTTTAACCAGCAGGAAATGGGGGGTAAAATGATGAGATAAACAAGATTACTAGGTACCCCATGCTTCCCTAATATTGCCTCTCAAAACTCAGCACATTCCTTCTCTTTTTTCTCTTTATTTTGGAATCAAAGTTGCATTTTGGACAAAGTGTGTATAAAAATAAACATATTATTGCTGAACTATAAAGGACCTTAGATGGACTGGATGGCCTTCACATATGTATCTGCTCATGGTGAGGTCACTGGGGGAAAATAAGAGCTTTGTTCTCCTTTGTTGGCCTTCTCTGCCTTTTAAAGCAAATGACACATTTTATAAGTCTATATTTTAAAACTTAACTGCAGCTATTTTGGAAGTACATAGCAAATTCTTTTAAAAGGTTGTGGTGAGGATTCTGTTCCTGCTATTAGGTGGAATAAAGTCCCTACTGTGATTTTACGAATTAAAAATAGCTGAGATTTTTTTTATTAACCTTGTTCTTCTTACCTCCAACCCTCCCTTTCTCCAAATAGTTCTTCTTTACACTAAGTATAGTAAATTGTTGCTGAACTAGGGGAATAGAATCAAAATGGAAATGCATAAATCTGTAATCATATGCTTATAATTAAAAGGGTGTTGAAACCTCAACTCTTAAATATAAATCGCTAGTGTTGGTAAAACTAAAGAAAGAGATGCTGAAAACAGCAGACATCAACTGTGACAAAGACTGAGGTATGGGCGAGAAGTATCTTCTATAGGAAGGTTGTACATGGCACCACCGCTCCGTGGTCAGAGTGAACATGCTTGATATTGTTTTTACTGCTTTTCCAGAAAATACAAGAACTTTTTCAAGCACTGGAAAAAGCTGAACTTGAATTTTTGAATTACTCTTTTTGTTGAGCATTTAAGGTAAAAAGAAGCATAACTGCTTTTTCAACAAATGTTTACTCATTGTCTATATGATAATAGTAACAATTATTATGCCTTAGTACTACTATTTCTGCGATGCTAAAGAATTAACCAAAGCCCATTTATTTATTTATTTATACCCTCATGTGATTTTATAACTTTTAGGGCAGTCTGAGCACCTTACAATGAGTAACCCAAGGCTCCAGAGGGCTTATTACTTGAGTAAAAGCATACCACACGTGGCAAAGTCATCCTGGAACTAAGACCTTGTAAAGGAAGCTGAAGTTGTATTTTATTTGAATTTAAAAATTGCTATAATATAGTAAAGGGCCAATAGAGGCAGGTGGTAGAAACCATAAATGCAGATGAAATCCATGTAAGATAATTAAACTTAAAAGTCACCAAAACGGGACTGGAAAATGCAAACACTTCTGTATTAGTGCAATATGCATGCCGGCACCATGTACCAAAGTAGACAAATCTCTTTCCCCTAATGCATTGATAAACGATGATTGCATTTTAGACTCCATTGTACCTTTTCTGTCACTTTTAACATTCAAGAAACATGAGTTTGAAGTGATTCTTCTGAAAAAAAAAAAAAAAGAATAGTTTATATTGCCACTTATCTCTGAGGCTTAGATTTCCAGCGCTGCAGTCATTCATAACTGCCTCTTGCAATTCTATCAGATGCTTCCACTAACACCTCCGCAGCGTACTCCAAGCTGAATCTTCATCACCGTGTACACAGTGGACTCCTGACAAGGATTTATGTC
Organism: Arctocebus calabarensis; assembly: GCA_963573935.1. NCBI lineage: Eukaryota > Metazoa > Chordata > Mammalia > Primates > Lorisidae > Arctocebus > Arctocebus calabarensis. Next base: position 30,976 of record CAUYON010085450.1, read on the forward strand.
ACAGATAATTGAGTGAAGGAATAAGTGTCAGTTCAAGTTAAGCTTTTCTGTTCTCTGCACCTCTTATATTCGCTAATGTTGTGACTGGAATCATCTAAGACAGGAAGTTGGGCTTTGTTCTTTGTTTCTCAAAGAATGATGAAACAATGGAATTATTGAAAGAATGCATGCATATAATATAACTGGCAGCAGGAGAGCTATGAGATGATGGTTTAGTCCTTCCTTAGGACAGGCCTCCTCATTTCTGCCACAGTGCACTGTAACAATCTCAAGCACGTAATGCAATACGAGTCTTCTTACTATTGCTTTCCACTGTCTTAACCAATATTATGTTATATTTCTATCCTTCCAGAGATAATTTACATATAAAGTATGTATGTACATATCCATTTATATTTATGTACATTTTACTGCTTACCTGCCGTATGTGTTCTGTTTCATGCTTTTTCAGTTTTATTATGTTTCATGAAGACACCTTATTTCATTTGAAGACACAGTTTATATTCATGTATGTTTTATATGTAATATGTAGAGATAACATGTACACGTGCACATGTGTGTGTATATATATATATATACAACAAACACAACATAAAATCCTGTGTTTTATATTCACTTTAAATATAACACAATAATCACTGTAAAATTTTATTATTTATACAGTTGATTCTCATCATTGGTCATAGTTATTTTCTTTTTCTTTTTTTTTTTTTTTTTTTGCAGTTTTTGGCCAAGGCCGGGTTTGAACCCACCTCCTCCAGTATATGGGGCCAGCGCCCTACTCCATAAGCCACAGGTGCTGCTCAGCCATAGTTATTTTCATAACTATGTTTATAACACAATGCTACTGTGAACACGGAATTAGTGAGCACCTAACCACACCTCTTATGAGGAAATTCAGGGTCATGTTCCCGTAAATCTATGGTCACATTTTTGTCAATTGTTCAAAACATAACCTTGTGTTATATATGTTTATATTTGAAGACAACTTATTTAATGTACATTATTCATTCATTAATGCTGAGTTCACAGCCAGCAGCACCATTACTCCTGCTCAAATGAAGTTCATTTAACACATATATTTTCTCCTAAAGTCCCACTACAGCCATATTGCACATGGATGCCATACGCCACTTAAGTACTGTGCTTGGGAGTAGTTTTAAACGTGCAATTTTATGAAAGCTATAAATTAGATTCATATTAGGGCTGAGTACATTGGATACTTTTTCTTCCGTTCTTGAGATACTTTGCTAAGAAGAATATGTTCCAGCTCCATCCATGTAAACACAAAAGAGATAAAGTCTCCATCTTTCTTTAAGGCTGCATAGTATTCCATGGTATAGATGTACCACAATTTATTAATTCATTCGTGGGTCGATGGGCATTTGGGCTTCTTCCACGATTTAGCAATTATGAATTGGGCTGCAATAAACATTCTGGTACATATATCTTTATTATGATGTGATTTTTGGTCTTCAGGATATATACCCAATAAAGGAATTATAGGATCGAATGGCAGATCTATTTTTAGATCTCTAAGTATTCCCTCTGGCAATTGAAGCAGTATCAAAAATACACTACTGGGACTTGATGTAATTAAAAAGCTTCTGCACTGCTAAGAATACTGTAAGTGTAGCAGGCAGACAGCCCTCAGAATGGGAGAAAATATTTGCAGGTTATGCCTCAGACAAAGGTTTAATAACCAAAATACACAGAGAACTTAAGC